>CAUYPK010116508.1:0-28240 GCA_963574355.1 Loris lydekkerianus | reverse complement strand
TAACAAACAGAATCCAGCAACACATCAAAGTATTTCTGTTTTAATAGTATACGTAGAAGTATAATAACATGATCTGAAAATGTGAAATGATTTTATTGTGAGATTTAACAGGTGAGCTTTATGCCAGGAATGTATGATGTTGTTGCTATATTCCTAGAACATATTATTTTCACATCGCAGCTGATATATTAAGAAGTTGTATGGAAATAAATTTTATGGGTTTAATTTTGTACAATTTGAGTATACTCTTTGAAAAAAAAATCCCAAACTATCATGCATTACAAACTTTGCAAATATACTTTTGTGGCGTATTTGTTAGCAATATATGATTGTGTGAACACATTCTGTGTAGTGGTGCTCGTAGTTCAGTGGGTAGGGCGCCAACCACATACACTGAGGTTGGTGGGTTCGAGTCCAGCTTGGGCCTGCTAAACAACAATGACAACTGCAACCAAAAATAAAAATGGCCAGTTGTTGTAGCCGGTGCCTGTCATCCCAGCTACTTGGGAAGCTGAGGCAAGAGAATTGCTTAAGCCCAAGAATTTGAGGTTGCTGTGAGCTATGATGCCATAGCACTCTACTGAGTGTGACATAGTTAGACGCTATCTCAACAATAACACAACAACAAAAACATTTTCTGTGGTCTCTTTTCTAAGCTGTTGACACGTGGCATACAAATGACAGTATGGAAAGCTTGAGCCGCATTGGCTCTATGTCATGTCTGCCTCTGTGAGCATGAGATTACTGCGAATATCTTTTGTTCCTCGGCTGGTGTTATGTACTTCCTGAAAAGTTTGGCTGCTTGGGAGCAGTTGATGCTGTGGTTCTTAGTATTTCTTTTGGTAAAGATATAAATAAGAAATAGAATTCTGTGCCACCCTAAATTTACCACCATCACTGTGTTGCTTTAGGTAAAGATATAAATAAGAAATTTCTTTATGTGACATATTTGATTTACTGCTATTTGAGTTCATTTGAAGAATATTACTAGTACATATTGAGGATATAATTTTCATTTTTACCATAGTGATGGGGACCTTATTTAACCTTATTTCTTTTTAACTAAACTTATGTACTGTTCTTCTACAGACAAAATGAAAATTGCATCAGATACTTGTAATTTTTATCTTGATAGATCTTCTTATAATATGAAGCAAACCTTTCAATAAAAATATATAACGATTACACTTGTAGAAAGCTATGAGGACTGAGACCAAAATGTAAGAATATTTAAAGACTAGAAGGAAGTGGTGTACCTTACAAAACAGTAAGAAGAAATACCCAAAGAATGTAAGAAATAGGATATTAGAGTTTTGTAAAAACCAAGTTAAGGATTTTGAAAAATTCAAAAGAGGAAATACAGAATCTACTGTTTCTCCACATTCAAGGGAAGCAGAGAAAGAAAAAGTGATAAAAGGAGCTTCATCGTGTTTAATGACACACAAACATTGGTTGTTGTCAAGCAAATACCATTCATATACCTTCTGAACCATCAAAGAAACAAATACACCTGAGGACATGAACTAAAGTATAATTCTATTTGTAAATATTTTGTACTTTCTTCCACTCTCCACTAGTTTTTCTTTGCCTGAAGTAAAATCCTATAGGGTCAGGGTTAACTTTTTCCTCTGACAGGAACATCAGGATATAGTTCTGCTCTAAGAGATTGATGTGTGATTTCTTAAGAAAGACTAATGAATTATTTCTAAAGAAATCTCAGTATGGAAATATATTGTGAATATATATTTTCTATTTCTATTTTGCCTTCTTATTTCACTGAGGAACATAAAATAGCAATAGTTCTTCTTCATAAAAATCATACGTCATATTTTTCCACTGGATCTACTATTAGGTTATTAAATCTATATACTCTCTAAGGCAAGGTAGTTCAAATAGATAATTTGATTACACTTACCCTTGTCTTTTTTAATCAAATGCCCCCAGCAGGAAAGATACATTCAAATAGTGTGTATATTATAAAGTATAATGTTCACTTTTAGATATGTTTAAATTAGTTTTATATTTTCATTTTAGTTTTGCTAGTCATTTACTGTATGACCTTAGGCATGGTACTTAACTATTTCAAACTCAATTTTTCTTTAAGTTAAAAAAAAAAAAAGAAAAAAAAATATATATTTGCCAATATATTTGAGTACTTGTCTCTTTTCTTGTGGGGATGAGTGAGGTGTGGCAGGGATGCGCACAATGCAATGCTTAAATGTAAAAAATATTTATTTCTGTAAAACTGTGGGGTTGCATCATTGTGAAAGCTCTTAGGTGTCTAGGCAGTATGGTAAGGAATACAGTCTTTTATGATAAGTAGACTTAGGTTTGAATTTTAGCTTTAGTATTTATTAACTCTGATTTTGCAAAAGTTAATTAACTTCTCTGAGGAATATATTTCATATGGAATATGGGCATACTAACAACTGTTATGAGGGTTAAGTAAACTTAATTATGAGAGTTCTGTTCAGTAAAAAGTCAATAGGTCTCATTGTTTCCATTATGTCGTGTACTCCATATGAAATGTGGTTTAAAGATAATATTTTTCATATGATTTTAGACCACATTGATTATAGAGAAGGACATAGAGTTGGAGGTTATTTTTTCAGAACTTCCTATCTTATCTTTCTAGCCCCAAAATTTTTGCATGGGATATTTTCTTGGGATAACCAACATGACCTCTAAGACAACTCACGGTATATTTATCACCTTCCAAATTCAGTATGTCTTGGGAGCAAACATGACTTGGAATATAATCACATATTGTTCTGGGAAGAGATAAGGCATAGATTTTGTTTTTCTCTTATTCTGGAGAAATGCTACATTTTTTCTAGAAGTAAGTGTTATTGGAAATAATAAAGGACAATCATAGGGTCATTGACTTTTTTAAAGATAAGTGCTACAAATTAAAATGTATTTGTCCTTATTAAATTGACAGTGCCTTTCTCAATAATTCACAGTGCTCACTATGGAAATTTACTAGCTTGGAACCATAGGAAACTGCTTTATAGCCTTGGAAAATATAATAACTATTCTTTGAATTTTAAAGAAAGATGTCACTCAACTCTGTAAGGCAAATTGGCTCTGAGGCACAGAATTCTTTACTAACTTGTATCTGGATCCTGCTCCTTCTACTATTGTCTTGCATATTTACTTTCATTTTAAGCTCCATTGCAAAGTGCTACATCAATATTTTGAGTGTTGGGTGGTGGCTGTGGCTCAGAGTAGGGTGCTGGCCCCATATACTAAGGGTGGCAGGTTCAAACACAGCCCCTGCCAAATTGCAACAAAAAAAATCGCCTGGGGTTGTGGCAGGCGCCTGTAGTCCTAGCTACTCCGGAGGCTGAGGCAAGAAAATCGCCTAAGCCCAAGAGCTGGAGGTTGCTGTGAGCTATGAGGCCACTGCACTCTACCAAGGGTGACAAGGTGAGATTCTGTCTCTAAAAAAATAAAAATATATAAAAATATATTTTGAGTGTTGATTTTTGGTAATGGTCAGAACCTAATCTTCTTTCAAGAAGATTTGGTATTTGATGGGAATCAATTAAGACCAATTTAATACAACAAATGAAATGGTAAATTCTTGGCAGAATAATGAAGAGTGCTTCCTACTCATCACTGAAGAGTGTGTGTTTCCTCGCCAGCTCTTTTGGTTGGGAATTGAACTTTGTACAATCTATGTTGATTTTGTTAATTTTCTAGTCGATGACAACAGAGATAATTAAGGAAAATGTGGTATTTCCTAAATTAGATAAGAAATTCATGTAATTTCCATATAGTAGACTAACTTGAACTCATAAAGAAACAATGTGGAAACAGCCTAAATGCCCACCAAGCCAGGAAAGGATTAACAAGCTGTGGTATATGTACACCATCGAATACTATTAAGCCATTAAAAAAGTGGAGACTTTATTTTTTTTCCTTTTTTTTTTTTTTTTTATTGTTGAGGATTCTTTGAGGGTACAATAAGCCAGGTTACACTGACTGCAATTGTTAGGTAAAGACCCTCTTGCAATCATCCTTCGTTTTAACCTGGATGGAAGTGGAAGACATTATTTTTAGTAAAGGATCACAAGAATGGAGAAGCATGAATCCTATGTACTCAATTTTGATATGAGGACAATTAATGACCATTAAGGTCATTGTGGGGGTGGGGAAAGGGAATAGTAGAGAGAAAAAGAAGGAGGGAGGGGTGGAGAAAGGAAGAGCAGAGAGAGGGAAGGAGGGAGAGGGGTGGGGCCTTGGTGTGTGCCACACCTTTTGGGAGCAAGACAGGATTGCAGGAGGGACTTTGCCCAACAAATGTAATCAGTGTAATCTGGTTAATTGTACCCTCAATGAATCCCCAACAATAAAAAAAAAAGAAAGAAATATAACACTGTATGATAAAAAGCATTTTGAGCTCTTTGAACTAATACACAATGTTTTATATACAATGACATTAAAACAGACTGAAGTTAATAATATTTTTCTGAATAAAATAGGTATTTACAAAAAAATGATGACTGAAGATAGTGATAAAGGAAGGAAAAGGGGATACATGTGTGTTGGCATATAAGGCATATTCCATTTTCTAAGAATCTTTTTTCCCATTCAATCCAAAATTCATATTGCACACCTAAACTCTGTGATATTATAATCCATTTCTCAGGTTCCATGAATTAGAGCAGTAAAAAGAAATGAGATGTATGAAATGCATATAGAAATGGGGAGAGCAAAAGGATAAAGAAATCAAATCACTGCAAGAGCATTTCATTGTTAGATCATGTAAAATTGCCTCTCTGAACTCTCTATTTCTGCTCTTTGCCTTTTTTATCAAAAGGCATGAAAATTTCACTGCAATTTAGAATATTTTCTCTTAACATTAGAAAAAGTTTAATTAAATGATTTTTTTCTCTAAATGTTTCTTTCATATTTATTCTTTTTAATTCAGCAATGCATGTTTAATTTCATCTTTATACCCAGGATTATTTTTTTCCACAATCCAGGCACATTTATATCATTGCTAAAAATAGTGGTACTATCAACTTACTATTTCTAGGCTACAATAAGTGAGTTAATGTGCTAAAGCAAAAAACTACTTTTCTGCTACTATTTAAATTTTTGTTGAAAAATTTTAATTTTCTGGATAGAAATAAGCAAGTTATTATAAAATGATACCTATTTCAGCTCCATTAAGTATATGACTATCTTAGTTATCTTAGTTTAAAAATGTTTTTCCCAGTTTAATATGTTATTTCATTAAAAGGAAAAAAAAAAAAAAAATGAATGGCATAGGCTAGTTTAGCTACTGGTTAGCGAATGAGTCAAAATATCACAATGTGTGACTTAAGATGTGAAGTAGACTTCTGTTAGTTGCTTCCATGAAATTATCTTTAATATGAAAATATTAGTGAGTATCCCAAAATAGGTTGGGTTAAGTATTTAAGGGATGGTGAATATAAAATAATTACATAATATTGATGTACAAGTTACCTTTGTCATATATAATAATTGCTATACAAGTCATTAATGTTATATACCTATCACAAAAAGTTGCATACGATGTGATTAAGTGATATATGAACCATATATTTGCTATTTTAAAGAAATATGAAGGTGAATTACTTATTGCTTGTGTGATAATAATAGCATAGTTTGTTTTTTTCCTACTTGGATTCAGCATAGGTTCTTATATGCAGCCCACGCTCTAATTAGCACTTTCTAATTCCTAGTTTAAAAAAAACCCACAAGTAGCATATGGATTAAAACATTTTATTGTTAAAAACTATACTGTATACCTCACTGTAAAACAAAAACTAAGCCTTTTTTTACTTTTGTTCAATCTTCCTCCCTGACTTTTAATTTTTATCAGAACATTAAATAACTAAGCAAGATAAAGTGAGTTGCCAAATTTCATTTAGGTTTGAGAAATTACTCTTTCGAGTATTGAAATGTTTCCTCATGCCACCACTTACAAAAGCTCTTACTAAGCTTTTTTTTTTTTTTTTTTGGTCAAGGTATGGTAATTTTTTTTTGGGGGGGGGGGGATTCATTAAGAGTACAAAGAATTAGGTTACACAGATTGATGTTGTTAGGTAAAGTCCCTCTTGTCATTGTTTCCTGTTCCCAAGAGGTGCCTCATAAAACATGACCCCCACCTCCCTTCCTCCTCTCCCCTCCCCAATCTCTAATTCCCTTACCCCATCCCTTGTGTTAGTTCATCTGCTGCCTTCATATTAGAATTGAGTACATTGGATTCTTGCTTCTCCATTCTTGTGGTGCTTTGCTAAGAAGAATGTGTTATATTCCATCCAGGTTAATACAAAAGATGTAAAGTCTCCATCTTTTTTAGTGGCTGAATAGTCTTCCATGGTATACATATACCACAGCTTCTTAATCCATTCTTGCATTGATGGACACTTAGGCCGTTTCCACATTTTGACGATTGTAAGTTAACCTGTGAGAAATAGTCTAGTGCAAGTATCCTTATGGTAAAAGGAATTTTGCTACTTGCATCTCAGGGGATCCAGCTTACAGACAGCCTGTCATGGAACTTTGAGGCAATTCTCCTAATCCTCACATGTAAATGTATCTATCTATCTTTGTATCTATGTATCTATTTATGTGTTAGATAGATCTATGTATCTATCTAAATTAACATGTATTTATATATACATATATATCTATATATCGATATTTGTATCTCTATCTGAATAGATCAATATATCTATAACTCTCCTCTATCTCTCTCTCTCTATATATGTGTGTGTGTGTATGTGTATCTATATTTATAGCTCTATATGAATTTATCAATATATCTATACTTCTCCACTCTCACTATACACACACACACATACACACATGTCCTATTTGATTGCTGAGGATCAGATAAAATATACAGTATCCCTCACAGTAGCTTAAAAGTAAATGAAATACCTTGGAATTTACCTAACAAAGGATGTGAAGGATCTCAGAGAGAACTATGAAACCCCAAGTAAAGAAATAGCAGAAATGGTTCATAAATGGAAGAGCATATCATGCTCACGGCTGGGAATATTTAACATTGTTAAAATGTCTACACCACCCAAAGAAATGTACAGTTTTATGAAATCCTGATTAAGGATTTAGGCAAAAGATCTGAACAGACATTTTTCAAAACAAGAAATAAAAATTTCCATAAGAATATGAAAAAAGTTGTTATCACCAATCATCAGGGAGATGAAAATTAAAACCACAAGGAAATATCATCTCACATGTATTAGTATGGCTACTTTCAAAATGCTGGTAAGGATGTAAAGAAAAGGTAACACTTGTGTACTATTGGCAAGAATGTCAATGTAAATTACCATACATTATGGACAGAGAACAACTATTTGATCCAGCAATCCCACTACTGGGAGTTTATCCAAAGTAAATGAAATTGGTACATCAAAGGGATATCTGTACTTGCATGTTTCACAATATTTATGATTTGGTATCAGCCTAAGTATCCACCAGTGAACAATTATATTTTTAAAATGTTGTATATATACACAATGGAATACTATTCAACCTTAAAAAGAAGGGAATCCTTATATTTTGGAATGCACAAATAAACCTGGAGGACATTATGCGAAATTGAATAAACGAGGTACAGAAAGAAAAATACTGCATGGAATGTAAAGAAGTTGAACTCGTAAAAGCAGAGTAGAATAATGGCTACTAGGTGGTTGGTGAGGAAAAAAATGGTGGGATATTGGTCAAAAAAAAATTGCCAGGCAAACAGATTTTAAGACTTTTCACTACAAATAAATAAGTATGAGGTTACTAAAATGTGAATTAGCTTGATTGACCCATCCACAATGAATACATGTTTCAAAATACAATTTTTGTCAATTAAAAGTAAGAAGAAAAATGTAAGCAGGACCTGAGCAAACACCCCCACAAAAGAAGACATACAGAAGGCAAATAAACATACAAAGATGTTCACTATCATATGTCATCAAGGAATTATACATTGAAATTATTATATATCACTACCCACCTACCAAAATGACCAAAGTCCAAAACACACTTAGTGATGGCACTAAATGCTGATGTGGATGTGCACCTTAGAACTTCTCATATCCTAATGGTGGGGATACAAAATGGTAGTCACTTTGAACAAGTTTCATGGTTTCTTATAAAACTAAAGTATCTCGTACCATACAGCATATTCTTCAGTATCTTCCCAAATGAATGGAGAATTTACTGGCACTCAAACATTAGCACATATATGATCATAGCAGCTTTATTCATAGTTGCCCAAAGTTGGAAGCAGTTAAGATGTCCTTCAGATGTAAACTGTGATATATTCAGATAATGGAATAGCATTTGGCTATAAAGAAAAATATAGTATCAAGCCATGAAATATATGGGAGATACTTAGATGTATGTTAATAAGTAAAAGAAGCTAACCTTCAAAAGCTATATATTGGACAATTTCAACAATCTGGCATTCTGGAAAAGGTAACACCAGGGCAACAGTGCTAAGATTTTGAACAGGCAAATTGGCAGAGCCTGGAGGATGTTTAAGGCAGTGAAACTATTCTGTATCACACAATGTTGGATTTTGTCACTTTACATTTGTCAAAACCCACAAAATGTTCAACATCAACAGTGAATCCTGATGTAAACTATGGATACTAGATGCTAATGATATGTCAGAGTCAATCAATTGATTGTAAAAATGTATCACCATGGTACAAGATGTGGATAGTGGGAGAGTTGCATGCATGAGAGTCAGGAAGTTTATGGGGTATCTGGATGTTTTGCCAAGTAACGCGTTTTATTAACACGTTAATAAAACATACATTTTGTTAATTTAAAGAAATAATAAACCACTCATACTTGCAATAACAAGGATGAATTTCAAAATAATTATGCTGAGTGGAATAATCTGGACATAAAAGTCAAATATATGATTTCATTTATGTAAAGCTCCAGAATAACAAATTAATCTAAAGAGAAAGAAACAACATCCCCAGGAGATCGGGATCTAGGAAGAGGTGAGAGGGAGGACTTAAACCTGGCCTTAAGGAAATGCTTGGGGTGATGGATATGTTTACTATCTTAATTGTAGTGATGATTTCAAGGATTGTAAAACTGTCAAAACTCAATGCTTAATTATGTGTAATTTCTTTTTTTGACAATTACACTTCAGTACAACTCTACAAAAAGTTAAAAACATGATAAAGTTACACTGTGAAACATCAACATCCATTAAAAGTAATGTGGCTGGAGCTCAGTGTTGACTGAGCAGACTTAGAAACAATATAAAAAAAAAAAAAAGAAAGAAAGAAAACACAAAGCAATAGTGACACCTAAGTCAGTAAAGAAATGCAAATTACAATTTTTCTAATTTATACACATTGCCGGGAAGAAAGTTAAAAATTCATTATTTAGGAAGTAAGTCAGAATATTATAAAGGAAACCTAGAATAATAGAGATAGATTGTAAAAGTTTAAAACAAATGAAGGGATAATGAAGTGTCTTCCTAAAAATAATTTAAAACAAGGTACAACTGAGTTTGTGTTTCCTCAAAGCAGATAGTAAAAAGAATGTGGGAACAAGTATTTCACTCGGAAGGAGACCGAAAGCATCTGGAAAGGGGGAGTATAAGTTGAGGTTACTCCTGGAACATGGATTCCTTAGCCCTTCTTATGTTCCTGCACAATGAGAATAACCACTTTTGTTTGCAGAAAACCACTTCAGAAGAATATAGTAAGGAAGACTCGACATCCTGGAATGAATAGTTCTAAGAAACATGAAAATAAATTATTTTAAAAATATATTTTATTTCCAATGTTTATAAAAGTTGCTTTGGATATCCTAGGTAATTCACATTCCCCTATGCATTGTGTAAATATCTTGCCCATTTCTCCAAACTGCCTAATGGAATTTTGATTAGAATTGCACTTGAATGCATTTGTAGTTGAATAGTCGAATCTGGATTTATGTCCCCCTTCCACCTAAAATTCATGTGTTGAAACTTACCTCCAGTGTGATGTTACTAAGAGGGAGGTGATTAGGTCATGATGGCAGTACCCTTATAAATGAGATCTGGGCCCTGGTAAAAAACGCACAGATGAATCTGTTCTTCATTTTTACCATGTGAGGAAGCAGGGGAAAAGTATTTTCTGTTAGAAATGGTCTCCTACCAGACTTAAATTTGTTCACACCTTGATCTTAGACTTCCCAGCCTCCAAAACTGTGAGAAATTATTTATAACTGATAAGCACTGCTGTTATGGTGTTTCTATTCACAAGCCCTAAAAGAGTGAGACATTTAGAATTTTAGGGTTATTGACTGCAAAATTATTTAAATTAGAAAAATAATTTCTGCTATTCAACAAATTCACAAATTAAAACAGCCCAATAATTATGGTTGATAACATCTGAAAAAAGTTAGAAAATTAAACATACTTAAGATAAAAATCTGATAGTAAAAAAAGATAAAGAAGAACTTAGAAGATAAAATTATTTGCTAAGGAATATATATAGAACACTTACAGTAAACATCACACCATTGAAAGAGACAGGAATAAGATAAGGCTGCCCACATCCACTACTGCTTACACAGTAGAGTAAGGCAAGAAAGACAAATTAAATGTATAAGACATCAAAGGGATAAATACAACTGTCATTAGTTGTAGAAGATATGATTGCGCACAAGAAAATCCGAGGTTCTGCAGATAAATTATTACTATTATGAGAAAGTTTATCAAGGATGTTGGAAACAAAATCAATATAGAAATCTATTTATTTTATACCTAGTAGCAATAAAAATGTAACAAATGAAATTTTGAATAATACTGTTTACAATATTATAAAAATATGAATTGTCTGGAAAGAACTATCACAATGTAGTAGTAAAAAATCATAAAACTTTATTGAGAAACATTTAAAAAGACCTAATTAAATAGACAAACACATCATAGTTATAGATTGGAAAGCATAATATCATAAAGACAAAATTCTTCTCAAATTGATTTATAGACTGAATGCAATCACAACCAAAATACAAAAAAGTTTGTTTCTTAAGAATATTCAATATTTCCCCTTAAATAATAATATGGAAACACTTTCTTTACCAGGTAAAAGATACATTATTGTATAATAATTAAATGATTGTATAATTATTGTATAATAATTAAAATAGCACAATATTGGTCCGGGGAAAGACAAAATAACAGAATATAGTAAAAATCTCCAATGCAGACACACACACGTTTGAACACAGTCTATGGTAATGCTGCAATCCAGCAAGGAATGACGCGTTTGTTAGTAAATGGTATGATGGAAGTTGGTTCTTCTTATAAAATAATGTGTAATGTGACTACTATCATTTACCACATATAAGAAACAACAACAAAAAATTATAAAGATACAACCTTCCTTTACAGCTTATTTAAGATTGGGCCTATATTCTGTCTTTATTTTTGAGGTTTATAATCAAGTAAAAATTTATCTTTTATGCAGTTTTTGGAGATACACTGCATAACAATACTTCACTTTCCATACGTATCTTATCCCAATACATTAAATATGAAAAATCTTAATAGCTCTACCACTATTTTACACTAAGGATTATTACCTATTCACTCCCACCACCAGGGAGACCCTAACTGCTGCTTCCTAATGAGTGATTTAGTTCCAGAATACTATCCTGAAGGTAGCCGTTCCATGATTATGTTTTATGTTTGTTTTTTTTTTTTAAAGAAAAATAAGCACTGTGTGTTGTCACATTATTTTGAGAAGTGACCCATAGGAACAGAAATAAAGAACTGACCAATATGAAATAAGAAAGGAGATAAGCCAGTAAGAAGAACACCATCGCTGGGGCCATCACTGTGACCCCGGGACTGTGTCTCATTGGAGACATACAGAGGATTCATTTAGAATGTGCTGTAGAAATACTCTCTCAAGTAGGGGTGGAAGATACAGTACAGAACACACATTTAAATGGGACCTTCCAATAAACAGCAGTTTTTTAATTATTCTTTTTATTTTTACATCTACATGTGTTTATTAGGTTTCCACTTTTTGCTTTCACATATTTAAAAAGGCTTAAAATTTAATAACAATAACAATGTTTACGATAAGGACTAGAAACAAAAACCTCGTAAAGAATGAACGAACAAAAATGCATTCAGAAAAGGAATCAGACAACTGCTACATCAAAATATTAAGCAATAATAATAAAAATAATGCAAAGAAAGTAACATTCACATTATCAAATAAGAGTATGTCTATTATAGAATGCTTTGACTCTGAAATTCAGTATGGAGTCATCGGTCAACCTCTTCTTATTTTTTTTAAATATCAAAAAACAAACAACTAATTTATAAATAAAAGTAAAAGATAATTTCGAAGTTATTATATATATAATATATATATATTACATAAGAAGAACCAACTTCTATCATACCATTTACTATTGATTACATACAAATTACTATCGATAATTTTGATAAACAGCAGTTTTAATTTTAGTAGATCCTAATGATCACATGGAGTATAGGTGGCCCTTGGGAACATACACTCCTGAGAACATCTTTAGGTCAAATTTGTATGTAACTCATATCATTGGTGAACAACACATATATGGTAATAATAATAACAACAAAATACTTTAATAGTTCATATGTGTTAATAATAAAGTGTGGTACTGTAATAATACTACCGTACTATAATAATAAATTATACAAATTATTGTGCTTTTTAAATTCCTAGGCTAATAGGAAGGTTATGCCTATTTTGATCTTCTAAACAACTCAGTAATTACCTTTCCATTTCAATAATTAATCCACTAATGAATAATTATTAGTATTAATTAATAATTGATGTTTTCATTGGGGCACTGCCTTTCACATGTTCTATCATTCACACTTTGTCCTTTATATTGTTCCAATAGTTGACAAACAGAAGCCTAATGCTTTCCCAATAAATGACAGCATCTGGCCTTTACCCTTCTTATGCTTAATTATTTCTACTCTTATTTCCATTGCAATCACCTTTCTTTTTACATCAGGCTCATGTAGAATTTTAACGGTCATTTGCTTTAGAGGCATGATCATAAGGATATACCCAGACTCTCAAAATTGAATAAGAAAGTTAAGACAACAGTGATGATGTGTGTAAGCAACTGTATAAACATTGAGAGCCTCCACTAGCATAAGATGCCGTGCCAACAAGCCTCTTACACCAGGTGGTTTTGTGTACCTGCATGTATAATTAATTTAATTATAAATTATTTTTAATGGGAAAACTTGGGAGCCCACTGGTAAGTATGGAACTCCATATGTCTGGTTGTCCATACAGGAGACTGCCTGTATACTTAGGATAAAATTTCTTTTTCATCTGGAATTCTAATTTAACTGGGAATCCAGTATTTTTGTTTGCTGTATCTTTGTGCTTACAAGAAACACAAAAGAATACTATTTATACATTAGCTTTTTCTTTCACTTGCCCCTAATTGTATTAATTCCCTTGAATTTTCAGGTTTATGAATGAGTCAGAATATGTGAATATGCTTTTGGAGGTGAATCATATAGATAAATCACAGAATAGAAAGCAATAAAGCACTAGGCATATAATACAGCTAAGGCCAGATGCAGTCAGGTTATACTTGTATGCAACTGATACATGATCATAGTAGTACAAATAGGGGCCAAGTCATGTGAGTAAGGCACAAGGATCTATAACTTGCAAGAATTTAATCTTTCAAACCATTCATCACAAACAGCATAGTCATGTGGTTCAGATTTCTAGCGAGAAGATTTTCTATGGGCCAGCCAGGTGGCATACTTCTATAATATATTTCCAGACTTGATAATAGAATTTTTCTAGATCCATAGCATTTCCCCAGTTCCAGCTTTGTGCTGAGAGTTCTGTTTCAGTACTCAGAACATGTAAAGGTGCTTTCAAAACTCCCTGTGAACCTGTAAACACTGTTTCCCTGTAAACACTGAGATCATGGTTAGATTACTTTCAGCATCTGTGTGTCCTTGGCTTCATTTCCACCCTGCTGCTCTAACTTGGAGTTAACTTTTTGTTTCCACTGGAACTAAAAGAAAAAAAAAAAAAAAATTGGTCAAGTGCTTTTAAATGTGTTGTGTTTTCCTGGTATAATAGTGGCATTTCTTTCTCTCTTGATTCTATGTGGTTAAAATGGGAGCGAGGCCTTTCCATTTTCGCTCAGTATTTCATACTAATAAGAAAATTCATCCTTGTTCTTCACCTTAGTTGCAACCCCCAGATACAATGATAAGGCCTTGAGTTGCCAGTTGTTAGAGCACCTTTGGAGAAAATGCATGAATTGATACATTTGTATCCAGCAGCCCTGTATCTTGACCCTGGAGCACAAGTCCATTTCTTGAAGCCGCAGCACTCTTATTTTCTCTTAACATTGCAAAGAAATCCTTAATGAAACAATATTTCTCTTACCTCTTTTGTTTAAATATTTTTGGGTGAAATTAGCAAACATTCTACTTAGAAGTGTAAGAATTAAGAAATTAGCAAACATTCTTACTTAGAAGTGTAAGAATTAAGAAAAAGAAGCATCTAGCTGTGATAAAGTTCAGAAAATGATGAAATATACCTTTTAGTACACAAAGAAAGAGCTTCATATGGGGTCCCTGAAATTCCTTTTCCCTAGGCCTTCTTTCATGCTGCATTGACTAATCTTCCTCCCTTACAGGGTCGTCTTACATCCTGTTACAGCCAGTTTGGATATGTAACTGTGGATCATTACAGTCTTTAGAATGACTACCTAAAAACCGTGAAATTCACCTTACTCCTACCACTAATGTTTCATAATATGTTATTGATGACTACTTATCAAAAATCTACCCCCCTCTGCCAGAGGAAGTTGGGAAGGAACCAAATCTGTAAAAAAAAAAAGAAAGAAAGAAAGAGAAAGAAAAAAATGAGTATCCCATACTACTATGTGCATGGGTAAATTATGTGTATACATATGTAGTTAATAAATATATAAATGATGCAGATATAGGTTTTTGAAATGTATTCTTCTTGTCACTTGGGACTTGCCATATCTGCCTCATTTCAACTCAGAAATAATATTGCAAATTCTTGTTAAATGTGTATTATCATAAAAGCCTATTTTATTCAAATGGTTGCTCAACTATAAAAATTATAGATTGTTATCACAATATGTAATATAATTTTCACATAAGAAATAGTTATAAGAATCTAATATCCAAAAAAGAAGGAGGAATTTTTTCTCTAAAATTTGATCCAGACTTGCAGCAGGAAACTGGCTGATCCTAAGGCCTGAAAAATTATTTGAAATGAGAGTTAAAAAGAGTGAGGGGTGATTTTCATAGCATTTATTCTGTCATCACAGTTACTTACTCTTAGGTTTTTGAGAATGCAGGAGTGGTAGCCTTTGTAGACTATTAGGGGTGAGAGGCAGGAAAAGTTGCAATCCTTGTATCATGCATAAGATTGGGAATATACCTATGTTTCTCTTTATTCTCACACATAAACAAATGGGCAGACACAAACAAACACACATGTATGCTCACTTTAGGGTAGGGATATAAGCAATAACCAAGTTAGATGGCTACCAATGGAAGTAGATGTTGGAATGAGTCTAAAAGTATGGAATTTGAAATCTGAATTAAAAACATTGGTAACAGGTTAGATACCATTCTGAGAAGAAAAGAGGAGTTGAAGGTAAATTATATATTTTGAGTTAGAAGACTAAGAAATCTAGTGATGCTTTTGTGTAATGTTGTGTATCAAAGGGAAGATGTTGGAGGAACTAACTAGTCTAGTTTTGAATAGGCCATATAAACAATGACTCAGAAAAGCATGTATTATAAAAGCAAGTGGTAACAGGTAGGTAACAAGAAGACACTTGTCTTCAAATTTGGTTGTTAATCTGAAAGTACATGCTCCTATTTAAAATATATTAATAAAAAACAATTTTCATTGTTTCCAATGCATAGATCAGATGATAGTAATTTTTATATGAGATGGAAGCACTTTTAAATACATACAACCAAAGTTAGTAATAATTGATAGTTGCTACATGGTTTGTCTCTATGTATCATAGACAATCCTGTTATTGATTTTTCCTCTTCTATAGAATAATTAAAATATTACACAAATAAAAATTCTATGTCTTTAACTTTTAGCCTTTGTCTTTTTAAACAGCTCATATGTTCAGATACTGCCCACAAAGCAAATAATTTTGAAGTACTATACAAGTCCCCACATTTCTGAAAATTTGGATTGTAATAACATCAATATATTGTATCATATCAAATAATTACTAGACCATCTGAAAAATATGGAATTCTTCCAAATTATAAGTAAACCTATGGTGTTAATATTGAAAATATTGAATCATCAAAAAGAAAAAAGAATAAAGAAGAAAATAAGTAATTAGAAGGGGCTTGCAACATTCATTAATAAAAAAGCGCATTAACCAGTAAAATGAACAATCACATTACTAGAAACGTAATAAGATTGAGAGAGACCTTATTAGACTTTCATGAATTAAGTATATTTTATGACTTTCCACATCCCTTCTCCCCTTTAATTTTTTCAATGAAATTTTCCATTCAAAAATTTTTTTTCTCACAAGCATGTTAGGTGAACACAAATAAAATAATATGTGTTAAGTAACTATGAGCTCTTCAAAGCAATGATGATTTAACCTTGCCTTCATGAGATTTATATTCTAGCATGAGAACACAGATAATAATCAATTAGTATAACAAATAGATAAAGTATGTGTTATGTTAGAAAATAAATGTCACAGAAAAAAATCAGAGTACATTAAGGGAATGTGTCAGGAAAGGGGTGAAGAGTTGCAATGTAAAATGAGCTGGTAGAGATGACCTGAGTTTCAATATCCCACTAAAAGTAGAGATGTGGAATCTTTAGTGAAACTTGGGAAAATTTTATTTATGATATCGTCCAGTAGGGCTTCCATTTCTTTGCAACATTCTTCTTCCCTTTCTCAGATCTCCATAATGTGTATGTTTGAAAGCTTTGTTAAGCTCCATAATTCTCTGAGCAAATGTTCTGCTTCCTCTCTCTTCTTTTCTGCCCCCTTTAACTGCCTGGGTTAGCTCACGAACTTTATCCTCTTGTTCTGAGATTCTTTCTTCTCCATGGTCTAATCTGTTATTGATACTTTCTACTGCATCTTTAAGTTCCCTGATTGACTCCTTTATTTCCTTAAGCTCCACTATATCCTTTCTATATTCTTCAGACTTTTCATCCATTTTTGGTTCTGTTTTTCCACTTTCTCATTAATTTCTTTTATTGTCTTTACCATCCCTTTTCAAGTCCCTTTCTGTCATTTCCATTACTTCCTTAAAGGTAGAGTCCTCTGTAGTAGCTGTCTCCTGGTCCCTTGTGGGGATTGCTCTGTTTTGGTTTTTCATTGTGCCAGGATTTTTCTGGTGGTTCCTCCTCATGTGTGCTTTCTTCTTGTTCACTCACTTGCCCTCTTTTTCTTTCTCTGTCTCCTTCACTTTGAACTGCCTTGTATTAGCACTTAGGTGTTGAAGTGTCCTTTTGATATAAAGTCAAAAGGGAGAGAAGAATATTAGTCATCTACCTAGAAGGAAATAAAAATTTATCATAAGGACATATACATTGCTTATTGCAGCTCAATTTATAATCGCCAAGATGTGGAAACAACCTAAATGCCCATCAATTCAGGAATGGATTAACAAACTGTGATATGTGCATACCATGGAATACTAATCAGTCATACAAAGATAGTGTCTTCACATCTTATATATTAACCTGGATGGAATTGAAACATGTTCTTCTTAGTAAAGTATCACAAGAATGGAAAAGCCAATGTACTCAAGATTAATTTGAAGCCAGTAGATGATCTAATTCATACCCACACAGCAGAGAAATTCATTTCAATTTAAGTTGGGAAGAGGTAGAATAAGTGAGGTGGGAGAGGAGCCCCTACTTAATGGGCACAGTATAGGGGGGTATGGCAAACCTTTTGGGTGCAGGGCATAGCTACAGAGGGACGCTTCCCAACAAATTTACATATTGTGATTTGGTTGTTTGTACCCTCACATTAACCTGAAATTTAAAAAGAAGCAGGGTCTCTGGCCCTTCCCTAGACTGTTCTATCAGATGGTTCATTTTAAAAAGATCATCAAGTACTTTGAATGCACATTAACTTCAAGAAAAATTGCTCTTGGCCAGCACGTCCAATAGAATTTCCTGTGATCATGAATATGTTCCATATTTACAGTGTCCAATAATGTAGACAGTAGTTGTATATGGCTAAGAACTTGAAATAGGACTAGTGCAACTAAGGAACTAAGGTTTCCATTAAAATTTAAATAGCCACATGTATGTGGTTTGTAGCAACCAAATTGTTCAGTGTGAAATTCACCCAGATTTTGTTTATAGGATTCTTCTTGATGGTAATGTTGGCTCCCCACCCCTGCCAGGAGGAAGTATGTACTTCTCATGTGGCCTGAGGTTACCACTGCATATTCTGGGGTCTTTTTTCTATGACTGTGGCTCTGCACACAATCCCTTAACGGAGTTCAAGAACCTCAGCCTTCCTGATACTTTCACTTTCCTCTCTGGAGGCTCTCAGCTGCTCAGCTAATTAGGAAAATTAATATCTACATCAAATAAATGCAAGACATTGAAAAATATAATGGCTAATAGGATAGTTGTATTGAAAATCCTAAGGGAGGGAGGGGGGAGGTGGGTGGATGGAGGGGGATTGGTGAGAATACACTTGTGGTGCATCTTACAAGGGTATATGTGAAACTTAGTAAATGTGGAATGTAATTGTCTTAACACAATAACTGTGAAATTGCCAGGAAGCCTATGTTAACCAGTGTGATGTAAATGTGTCAACCGGTCTTTGAAACTAGTGTATGATGCCCCATGATCATATCAATGTACACAGCTATGATTTAATTAAAAAAAAAAGAAAGAAAGAAAATCCTAAAAGAGGTGAGATAGGAAGTTGTGTGACTGCCACAGAGGAGAGTGAGGAAACAAGACTGGGGGTCAGGAGAGTGCCTGGTGTGTTTCATGAACAGCAGAGAAGCTGATGAGGCAGGAGAGGAGGGGGTAAGGGGGAGTATGGAAAGTCAGAGAAGATAAGGTCAGGATGGAAAAGGAGAGACATACAGAGCATCATTGTCATGTGCAGGGCACAGACTTTTACTCTGAGAGAAATGAAAGCCCTTAGCTTCTTTGAGTAGATGAGTAACAAATACTGTGCTGGCTTTCAATTTAATATTAAGAAGGAATACAGCATTCTGGAATTACATAACAGTATTCTCTGCCTGACTGAATTTAGTTCTCGATCACTAACACCTCTGACTCTACTTGGACTGCTCATCTGCATGCCTTCTCAATGGTGTGATAGATAAGTGGGGCTCCAACCTTGACATTAACTGGAGCTTATTGGAAATGTAATATTTCAGGCCTTACTTGAGACATTCAGAATAAAATTCTGCATATTACCAAGATCCCCAGGTGATTCTTTTGCTTATTATATTTAAGAAGTCTTGCTTTGAGAGACTATTCCTTTTTGAAATGTCTTGGCAGACATTCCTTTTTTTCATAGCAAGACAATCTAGTTTATAACAAAAATATTAAAAGCATGAAACTAATTTAGATATCTTTTAGATATCATTTCTTTCTTTCTTTCTTTCTTTCTTTCTTTCTTTCTTTCTTTCTTTCTTTCCTTCCTTCCTTCCTTCCTTCCTTCCTTCCTTCCTTCCTTCCTTCTTTCTTTCTTTCTTTTTTGAGACAGTATCTCACTATGTCACCCTCTGTTGAGTGCTGTGGTTTCACATCGCACAGCAACCTCAAACTCCTGGACTTAAGTGATTCTCTTGCCTCAGCCTCCCAAGTAGCTGGGATTACAGGCACCCGCCACAATGCTGGGCTATTTTCTTGTTGCAGTTGTCATTGTTATTTAGCTGGCCGAGGCCGGGCTCCTAACCTGGCAGCCCATCTACGTGGCTGGCTCCTCTGTAACCACTGTGCTACAGGCCAAGCCTCCTTTAGATATCTTAAACACCATACCGCACAATGCAGACTCTTAGCTATCCAGAAAACATTTTTTAAAACTCCCTCATCATGGTTCAGCAAGGTGGTAGTATCAGAATAAAACTGAATGGGCTGTTACCCATCAACTACCGTTCGAGGACACAAGATGTATGTCACCTAAGATGCCCTACATGCTAGTAAATATTCACACTTTGCATTTAAATTTGAAATTTCAGATAAGGGACTATATTTTATTAGAAGATCATCTCAAATATTCTGGAGAACACATTTGTAATACAAGTATTGATTTGTTTATTTGAAATTTATACCTAACTAGACTTTTCTGTGTTTTTTCTAGCAACCCTACCATTGTCATTTCTCCAGGCCTTTCTAAGTTCTGCAAATGATGTTTTTGGATCCCCTTTCAATTGACCCAGGGTAGGAAAAACCCACATGAGGGAAATAAATAATATACATAGTGTAATGTCAGCAGCCCTTAATAACCAACCATACTGCTTACTCTTTTCCTCCATTCCTGAGGAGAAGCTTATGGATCAAGCTAATAAGAGGGTTAATTTCAGTTAGCTCCTTATAAGCCATGTAAGAAAGCAGCTATATCAACCTTCAGTAGATCCTTTGGCATGAGGGCATGAAAGCTATTCCAGATGGTTATATTTAGCACCAGGCTTTGATCACAATTAATGGGTAACATATACATGTACTCCGCTGGACATCTTATTCTACATACAGTATCTCTCCATCCTGAAGTAGTCGTTACTTTAGAAACTATTTCCATTCTCTAATCCAGACAGACAACTAATTCATTTCTTGCAGAAAGCTTTCCAAACTCAGAATTGGTATTTCTATTCTGTACAAAGGTAAGTAAATATCATTGCTTTTCATTTGGTTTTCAGAGTGTCTCCTGGCCTTGCTAATATTCTCCCCTTAATTTTTAACATAACTGCCATTATTCTCATTGTTTTGGCCATAATACAGAACTCTTGTCCAGCCTAACTCAATTTAAATCTATTATAAATGTCTGTAAAATGCTTCCTTTCTAATATATCCAGCACCATTTCCTGCTATCCTAATCTATTGGCCCCAGAAGCACCAAAACCATCTGCTGCACATATTATTTCATAATATCACTCTTTTTCTTAAACTCTGAAGTGGGTCAGGCCGGAATTTGAGGCAAAGGAGTATAAGTTACGATAAGCTCTGTAAATCATGTCTGCTGGAATAAAATGCCCTATCAGTGTGCAATTTGGAAGAATATTTTGATCAATTACTAGTCACTTACTGGTCACCAAGAGCCATTAATCAGTCATAAAGTTCTTCTAGTGAGGATCCATAGCCAGCTTCATAAAGAGCTATGAGTGTCTGCCTCTCGCACCTTCCCAAGGAGTGATTTAACACTTTCAATTGTTTTAAAAAATACTTAAAAGACACTGCCACAATGCAAGAATTTGCTTTTCAGCCACTCTTAACAAGAGTAAAAGATAGAAATAAAATGGTTTTTAATAGTTTTTAATGTCCCTAAAAGGGAATCTATTCAGGGAATATTCCAGTCCTCTGTTTTCATTCTCACTGAGAATAATGAAAGAGACTATAAACCAATTCCAAATTGATACAATACAGTAAAAACGTTGTTGGAGATTTACCTACATCTTTGCCTGGATCAGAAAAATATTTCTTCCAACAGGGCTTCTACTTGTCAAACCCCTGATGGTGGACTAATGTGTTGTGTGTGTGTGTGTTGTTTACCTGTCAACAGAAATAGATTGACAAGACTCATTGTTTTTAAGGGTTAAAAGTTTTACAGTGAGTAGTTGCCCTAAATATATTAGACACGTCCTGGCTTTATTGCATTTAAAACACTAGACATAGTTTTGTCTTTTTTAAATTTTCATGTCCTGAGCTTATAATAGTATACCTCAATTATTATAACTTCTGGAAATATACAAATCACTTTAAGGGCTGCATAACCATGTACAAGACTATGGGTCCCTCCACTAAAATTTGTCAGACCTACATGCTTTTCTTCTCCCTGTCTTCTCTATTTCTTATAGTTTTTACTTGTGTTGTCAGTGAGTCTCCCTGTCACAGCACCCTTTTTTTTTTTAATTTCTTATAGTTTTTACTTGTGTTGATGGTGAGTCTCCCTGACACAGCACACATTTTTTCTTGAGACAGAGTTTCACTTTGTCACCCTCAGTAGAGTGCCATGAAGTCACAGCAACCTCAAACTCTTGGGCCCAAGCAATTATCTTGCCTCAGCCTCCCAAGTAGCTGGGACTACAGGAGCCTGACACAGGGCAAGGCTGTGTTTAGAGATGAGGTCTTGCTGTGGCTCAGGCTGGTTTCAAACCCATGTGCTCAGGCACTCCACCCACCTTGGCCTCCCAAGTACTAGGACACAGGCGTGAGCCACCACACCCAGACAACACACATCACACTTTTTCTTGCTATTATTGCATGTAAAAGGAGTGACTCTAAGTTTTCCAGAAGTGATGGCTGATGAATGAGCCCATAAAATAATTGAGTTCATAACACTCTTCAAATGGCTTTTATAAAAAAAGGAATGTTGCTGACTTGGGTTAGTCAGGAGAGTCTCCCTTGTTTTGGTGTTCCTTATAGTTGTGTGAAGAACTGCTGGTTTCTCCTCTAATATGTAACATCGGAGCATGAGGTCATCACTCCCATTCTTTCAACAAGAAAAAAGAGTGAAAAACTAACAAAACAACATTTTCCTGGGACTCATCAGATTGCCAAACTGCCACCAGAAAATCTGGAGTGGCAGGTGAATACACAAAATCACAACTGAGGGCTGCTTAATTGAGAAAGTTTAAATGGTAAGAAGCCAAAGGGTAAATTTTTAAAAAGTCAATGTAGGCTCAGTGAGGACTAATGTAGGAGTGTGAATATCCTAAGAGCCTCCATCTTAGGGAGCCCCCGTATTCAGGAATCTTATCTTTAGGAACTTCATAGGGTTTTCATGCTGAAAGGTCAAGAAAAATACCCTCATGTTTCTAGAAGGGTAGGGGAAGAATCTTAAAATACACTCACAGCAGTCTCCATGAGTCTCACTCTGCAGGGGAAAGGGTTATAACAGAATCAACTTCATTTGAAAATTTAATTGAATCTACAAGAACAAAGGCAACAGGAATAGAACATAAGCCTTATAGGGTAGAACAGTGGTCCCCTACCTTTTTGGCAATAAGACCAGTTTCATAGAAAACATTTCCTCTGACTGTTCAGTGGGGGCATAGGCGGTGATACAAGTGATAGGGAACATCTGTAAATACAGATGAAGCTTCACTTGCTCCTGTGCTGCTCACTACCTGCTGTATGATCTGCTTCCTAATAGGCCACAGACTGGAACCATTTTGGCATCAAGGACTAGTTTCATGGAAGTCACATTTTCCATGAAAGGGGGTGAAGGGATGGGACAGGAGGTGTAGTTCAGGCAGTGATGCTCTGTGGTCTGATTTCATGGCCAAAGGATTGGGGACTGCAGCTCTAAGAAGATAAAGATGTTTCAGGCAGCACCTATGGCTAGTGGGTAGGATGCCAGCCCCATGTACCAATAGCTGTGGGTTCAAACCTGGCCCCAGCCAAACTGCAACAAAAAAATAGCTAGGCATTGTGGAGGGCACCTGTAGTCCTAGCTATTCGGGAGACTGAGGCAAGAGGATCGCCTGAGTCCAGGAGTTGGAGGTTGCTGAGAGACGTGACGCCACAGCGCTCTACTGAGGGTGATAAAGTGAGACTCTCTCTCTAAAAGGAAAACAAACAAACAAACAAACAAACAACAACAACAAAAAGATAAAGATATTTCCCACTCAGAAAATGGTTGACACTTCTTATACTGATAGAAATATACTGAAATAGAAGACATAAACAAATAAATGAATGGCAGATTATGAGAACCAGGTTTCTGTACATTGGAGTGGGAATTTACAGTTAAGCAAAAGAAGTGAACTGGAATGATCCATTTGGTCATTAATTAGTGTTTGAGGTATGGTTAAAAATTCATATATATCTTAAAATATATACATATTGTTGCATACAGAAATATTTATAGATATGTGAACATACACAGTCCAGCATACAAATATTTCTTTTCCTACCTCATCAACAAAAAGAAATATAAAATAGCAATGACCACATCTAGAACCAAAATTTTGGGTTTAACTACCATTCTCAAATTTAAATGAGAAGAGGCTGATTCTATTGATAAAAACACAGGTAATGCCTCTCCAAAGTGAAGAAGAGTGACGAGGAGGTTAGTAGATGGTGCTGAGTGGGAAGAGTGTAGAGTGTAGCATTAGATGTGAAGCTCAACAGAAAGAGGACTTTATATGAGGATGGTAGAGAAGAAATGTGTGGGAGTGGCAAGAGAAAACTGAAGCAATACTCAAATATCATCCCTACCTAAAATAGATATATTCAGAAGAGTTATAAATTCCTGATGACTTCATAGGAAGTGGTAGAGCCCAGGCGAAATACAGAAGATGGAGCAAATGCCTCATGAATATAGAGGGGCTATAATTTGTATATTTTTGTACATTTGTGTGGAGTAGGTGTCTATCAATCTATTTTCTTATCTGTGTTTCACAAAGATACCAAATTTCATTATATGTAGCATACTTAATAATTTTAATATAATACACTTATTAATCTGAGAGTTATTTAATATCCCTGACAAATAATAGCAGATTGAGGAAACATTATTTTGTAAGCACATTGTTATTCCATGGAGTTCAGTATGTAGACGTGCTGCTTCTGCCCTACTTCCATAAGCTAAATGTAAAGTTTCATTTTGGTGGGGTTTTATCATTTTCAAAATTCTTTTTAAATATGTTGAAATTAGCCTTTGCTTTTAAGTAGTAGCCATAACCTTTGCTTTTAAGTAGTGCCAGTTGTCCAATTACCTAAAGCCACAGTCTCCAACTTGCAGGCCGTGGACTCCTGTACTGTTAGGAACGGGGCTTGTCAACAGGAGGTAAGTGACAGGCAGTGAATAAGCTTCATCTGTATGTAGAACCACTCACCATTACTGGCATCACTGCCTGAGCTCCACCTCTTGTTAGATACTGGCATCATTAGATTCTCATAGGAGCATAAACCCTACCTTACACCTTGCAGGTGGGGGATCTAGGTTGTGTGCTCCATATAAGAATCTAATGCCTGACGGTCTGAAGTGGAGCTGAGGTGGTGATCCTAGTGCTGGGACTGTCTACTTAAAGCAAAACAAGCTCAGGGTTCCCACTGGTTCTCCACTATGGTGAGTTGTATAATTAGTTCCTTATGTATTACAATGTAGTAATAACAGAATAAAGTGCACAATACCTGTAATGTGCTTAAATCATCCACAAACTATCCCCCTACTCTGGTCTATGGAAAAATTGTCTTCCATGAAAGTGGTCCCTGGTGCCCAAAAGGTTGGGGACCAATGGCATAAAGGATATAATTGAAAGCAAGTATAGATTCCCCCATGATTGGAAAGGACTGCTTTTTTCTAATCTTAACCATCATATTTTCAATAGATTCATATGACTTTTAAAGTGATATAAATTTTTTTTGGCAGCAGTGAACAAAGATCATCAGATTTGAAAAAATAATAAAAAGATGCCTTTGGGTAATTAGGGATTCAATAAGAATGTGCATCTCTACAGAGCTAGCAGGTCCTTTCTATTCCTGTTTTACCACACTTCATAGAAAAGTTCCCAAGATGTTTTAAGCTATTACCTTAGTTCCTGACTGGGCAAACTGGCATGTCAACTAGATTTAAAAATAAATCTTTCACACTCTCCTCTTTGACTTACATCTCCCTTTTTCTAAAGCATTTTGACTTTTCCAGTGGTTAATAATTCTTCAGAGTTAAACCAGCTTGTCTTCATTGATTCCTTTCCTCATCAGATGCTCTTGTTGCTCTGCTGTGCTTTTTGAGTTGTTCCTGTGAACCAGTAAGGCCTTAAGGTGATCTACTTGAAAAGAAAGAGAAATGAATGTTTGAATTTTGTACTATATAAAAATGAATCCATCTTTTCCACTGTGCTTTACCTGCCTTTTATTTTCCACTGGGCTTTATTTCTTTCCATGTTTTCTACATCCTTTTCCAGGTTTTAGTATTTTATTTTCCCCCTCACCTCTTATATGTTTGATCAGTTCCTGGGAGAATTTTAAGGTGCCATGACTGACATGCGTAGCTTTCCTTCAGTGCAAATACTGAGCCAGGTCAACCATTTATTTTATGTTTGTCTTTTTGCTTTTGATAGCTTGTAGTCAATGCAGCCTTGTTTGATTTGACAACGGCTTTTAGAAGTATATCTAGCAGAGAGCAATTTTGCAAAATCAGCTCAGACCCCAACGTTTGAGGTCTCCATGTTTTTGAATTCTGTTTAGTCTCTCGAAGAGACATACAATGTGAGCTTTGCAAGCTGAAGCTCAAAGGGAAAGAAAATCAAGTAATGTCTGAACATTTCAGCACATCATTTTCAGAACAAAGAAATCTTCCTGTTTAGTATATACACATCATGTTTCCTTTTTGGTGATTTATTTTTCTTTTTATGGTTATTAGCTAATGTTGATTTTAACTAGATTTTCCTCATATTGAAATGGTAGGGTGAGAGGAAGTCTCAGGAAAGAGTAACAATGTGATTTTCTTTTCCTAATTTCTGCCAACATCAGAAGATGCTGCTTAGTCTTGGCTATCTTATTTTTTTCCTGTGAGTTAATTATTTTATTTTCCCTATTACTGCTGCTAATATTTTAGAACATAACACCACCACCTTAACATAAATAGCCACCACAGACTCATAAATAGCTGCCCCAACTCTTGACTATTCCTTTAAAAAGAAATCTAAGATGTGCAGAAAATTGAGTAGTTCCATTGCTCAAAATATCATTTATTTCATCTTTCTCGTCTCACTAAATGTATTAAATTGATTTCCTCTTACCTATGCAAAGATATTTAATTTTATTTCAATGTTATTTTTATATGAAAGTAATATCCTTCTCATTCTATGTAGATCAAATTATTTTACATTTATGCATTCAAGAATGCTGCATCATCTACCCATGAGTTTCTCCATCATGGTCATGATCAGTTTTTCCTCTGATCATGTAAAAACTGTATACTCTACAGCTTTGGAAAAAAACTCTCTATGGAACTTTTCTACTAGTTTAGATGTTATTTTTTTATTTTATTTATTTTTATTGTTAAATCTTAGATGTCTACATTAGTGCAATCAAGGGGTACAATGTGCTTAGATGTTATTGATTATAACTTCCATGTATGTATGATTATAATAATTGATCCACACAAATTAGTAAATTTATTTCTATGCATTCTGCTCTTGCAGAGTGTACGTGGTTCTTGGGCATCACGATTATATATTTATTCTTTGATGGAATAGTCCAATGTCTTACATTTTTGTTTACCAGTTTGGGCTGTATGTATTCTATAGATCTTGCTAAGGATTAAATATATGCCAACTATAATCTATTTCATTTAAAATGCTTTACTAAATTTTATCTCAATGACTGGTGATAGAATTTGTATCAGTTAAAGTATTAAAGGCCTCATTTTATAGCTTAGAAGATGAAGTTTGAGGAAAGTAAGAACAGTTACTCAAAGCTTAGGATTAATACTTATGTAACAAAAATAATTAAGTTCCTAGTAATTATCTTAGAAAATGAAAAATCATCATGTCCATTAGAACAACAAAACTGTGATTAGTTTTACTAAGGACTTCATGTTTGCTACTTTAATCACTGACATTAATTTTGTAAAAAATGCAGATGCATCAAGTACAAAAAATATTAACCATTTTCCTTCTCCCCTGCTATTCTAAAGAAATTCTATAAAAATACTTGAAGAAAGTGCAGGGAAAACTCTTTAAGGAATCAGCCTGGGTGAATATTTTATGAGGAGGACTCCCCAGGCAATTGAAGCAGTATCAAAAATACGTTACTGGGACCTGATCAAACTAAAAAGCTTCTGCACAGCCAAGAACATAGTGAGTAAAGCAAGCAGACAGCCCTCAGAATGGGAGAAAATATTTTCAGGTTATACCTCCTATAAAGGTCTCATAAGCAAAATCCACAGAGAACTCAAACGTATTTGCAAGAAAAGAACATGTGACCCCATTTCAGGGTGGGCAAGGGACTTAAAGAGAAACTTCTCTAAAGAAGACAGA
>CAUYPK010116506.1:0-13437 GCA_963574355.1 Loris lydekkerianus | reverse complement strand
ATTCTGCCCCACTGCTCACAGGGGGCAACCTTTCCCCTGCTCATGCATGAAGACTCAGGCTGTCTGTATCTTTTCTTCTTTGACTCATTGTTTGTTTAGGAATGCACTGTTGAATTTTCACATACCTGGAAATCTCCAAATTTACTTCTGTTACTGCTTCTCAATTTTATTCCACTGTGATCATATTTTCAAATATTTCAGTTCTTTTAAATTTGTTAAGGCTTATCTTCTGGTCCAGCACATTGTCTACCCCGGAGAATATTCCATGTGAACTTGAGAAGAATGTGTATCTGCTCTTCTTGGGTTGAGTGTTCTGTAGATTTTTTTTTTTTAAGACAGGGTCTCATGCTGTGGCCCTAAGTAGAGTGCCATGGCATCACAGCTGACAGCAACCTCAAACTTTTGGGCTTAAGCAATTCTCTTGCCTCAGCCTCCCAAGTCCTGGGACTACAGGCTCCCATTACAATGCCCAGGTGGTTTTTTTTGTTGTTGCAGTTGTCGTTGTTTTAGCTGGCTAAGGCCAGGTTCAAACTCGCCAGCCTCAGTATACATGGCCAGCACCCTACCCAATGAGCTACAGGTGCTGCCCAAGTTCTGTAGATGTTTATTAGCTAATATACTTTCAGCTCATGCTCAGGTAAAACAATCACATCACTATAACTCACAATCATGGCATCAATTTAGAAACTAGCATGGCTTTGAACACAGTACCAATTTAAACATGTGTGGCTGCCTTTTATTCCTTAATTGGAGCTCACTTTGTGACTGCTCTCCCTGCCCCCCAAAAAGACTTTGTGGCCTGACTGTTATAGCTTATCCTTTAGAACTGGGGCCAGTCATAACCTCCTCAGAAAAACTTTCTCTAACCTTCACCCCTGTCCCCAACAAGTCAAATTTCTATCAGTGATCCTCGTAGTACCATGTTCTTTACAGTCCTATTTGTTTTTATTCAACTCCTGGCTGTCTTCCCCCAAGTGTGTAAATTGCAAGAGACAAGGAGCTGGATTTCCCTCTTTTTATTCACAAGGATCTGCCACACATAGTAGGTTTTCATAAGATATTTGTAGAAGGAGTGCATGAATGGATGAATGAATGAGAGATGGAACGAAAGAAGAATTGAAGGGAAAAAAAATAATTCATGGCCCCAAAGAGGGTTTTAATTCTAAAATATTGCCACTAGATGGCAGCAATAACCAGCACCAAGCTAGTGGAAGACAGGCAAGTACAAGGCTTGGCTTTCAGATGGTTTGACTGGCCAGGGCTCCTCAGACATCCCTCCACCCTCCTAGGAAGGACTCTACCCTTCCCCACAGGTAGGCTGATTCAGCTCCATCCCTTACTGACATGGACAATGGAGGCGCTTGAGTGTGTTTGGCAGCAAGTGATAGAAACCCCAACTAACAGCAGCTAAGCAAGGAGTGGGGAGGTGTATTTTGTAGCATGAAAAGGAAAATCCTCAGTAAACCAGGCTCCTTTTCAGCCTGGATATAACCCTTTTGTTTTTGTGGTTTCTATATGGCCACTGTACTTTGGGGTGTCCTGAGCAGATAGGACAGAAAAAAGCAACAAGAAACATCTGCCCCGTGCGGTCCCCCCATCTCTCTGGGACAGGATGGGTTCCTATAGACACCCCTGACTGCTGTGAAGGGCGGGAAATGGGTTGGTTTTACTTTTTGGTCCCTGTAGTTGAAGACATATAGGGGAAAATAAGCAAACTTTAATCATTAAGGGGACTTTCTCTAGACAGTAGATGAAAAAGCCCCTGGGAACATAAAAGAGACTCTGCAGAGGATTGATATGAACGAAAGGAGACAGAAGAGCAGAGAATGGCATCTGTGGAATATTTTAATAATCACCCAGGAAACCCTGGTGTATTTCTCAAACTTTGGATTCAATTATCACCTACATCAGGAAGTCCTTCCAAGCTTTTCTTTCCTTTCCCTCCCAGCTGAGTTGTTTCGTAGAGCATCTTTTAGAAGGGAGGGGGAAGATTTTAAATTGTTTTAAATAGTGGCACTGGAAAAAATCATTAATGTTTTGCGAGTACTTATCATGTGCCATTGACTGATGTCAATGCTTTATGTTAATTAGTTTTTCCAAGGCTTCTGTGAGGTGTGTAGTATTATTAGTCTTGTTTTTTTGAAATACTTGCTTATTTTTAAAGATAACCATTAAGTTTATTTGAATTATGAAATATGTAAACATCCTGAAAATAATTTACAGAAAACCACATATTTATTATGCTCCAAGTTTTTAAAAAGTTGCTACAGTAGAAGCTCCACAGCTGATCACCTTCCTACATTGACCACCTCCTTAAGTTGACCTAATTTTCATAGGTCAGACATGCACCACGTGTAGGTGTCAGTACGGTAGGCCTCGTTCTTTATGTTGACCACTCCCATACGTTGACCTGTTAACAGTCCGATGGGGAGTTAACTTACAGAGTTTCTACCATGTTTTGTCACATTCATTTCAGATCTTTATTTTTAATTGACAAATAATAATTGTATAAATGTATGGGGTACCAATGTGATGTTTTGGTATATGTATATATTGTGAAGTGATTAACTCAAGATAATTCATAACCTGTCACTTCACCTACTAGCTCTGTTCATCTATGTTGCTATAAAGGAATACCAGAAACGGAGCAACTAATAAAGAGGTTTATCTGGCTCACTGTTCTGCAGGCTGTGGGAGAGGCATGGCCCCAGCCTGTGCTTCTGGTGAGGGCCTCAGGAAGCTTCCACTCACAGCAGAAGGTGAGGGGGAGCCAGCAGGCTGGGGGAATCGAGGCAGAGGGAAGAGAGGTGCCTGGCTCTTCATAACAACCAGCTTTAGAGGGAACTAATGGAGCAAGACCTCACGCATTGCCAGTAGGATGGCACCACGGCATTCATGAGGGATCCGCCGCTGTGACCCAGACACCTCCCATTAGGCCCCACCTCCAGCATTAAGGATCAAACTTTAACACAAAGTTTGGGCAACAAATATCCAAACCATAGCAGCTACTTTCCAAACCCTTCACTCTTTTTGTGGTGATGAAAACATCTGAAATCTTCTCTCCGAGCAACTTAAAAAATACATTATTTTTAACTATGGTCACCCTGCTGTGCAACAGATCACTGAAACTTATTCCTCCTGTCTTGCTGAGACTTTGGACCCTTTACCAACATCTCCCCTTTCCCCCTTCCCTCCCCCAGCATTCTGCTCTCTGTTTCTGCGAGTTTGACATTTTTATTCCACACATGAGTGTGATAATGTACTATTTGTCTTTCTGTGCCTTTCTGGACTTAGTACGATGTCCTCTATGGTCATGCATATTGTCACAGATGACAGGATTTTCTCCTCCATTAAGGCAGCGTAGTATTTCATTTTGTATATGTACCACATTTTCTTTGCCCATTCATCTGTGAATGGACACTTAGATTGCTGTTGCTACCATCTATTTTAATTGAATTTAAATTCAATTGTATACAAAGCTCTATGCTCCTCTCCTCTTCCCCACAAAAAGTTCTTAAAGGCAGAGTTTACTTCTTTTATACTGCGAATACATTACCCAGTGTTTGTGGTTACAGCTGTTACTGCGGCCCGAGATCCAGGGTGCCAAGTGTAGCGCATGCCCCAGCTCTGGGTCTGGGAGGCGCTGTGCTTTCAGGGCTCGGGCAGTCGGGCTCTGTGACATGGGTGACTGCGTGGGCCTTGGCAGCAAACCGTGGGTTTGCAGAGGCTTCCAGGGCTCTTGGGGTGCTCTACAGTGTGCTTCCTGGGCTAGTGGAGGAACCAGGGCAGGCTGTGATAGGGGCCCAGCTGCAGGTTTGTGCCTAGCACAGGGCTGGGCAGATGGGCACACAGGGCCGGGGTCAGTGGCAGGGAGCCAGCAGCAGCCACCTTTGTTCCTAATTTTGCATTATTTTTGTTAAAAAGGGCCACAAATGTTTAAGTTCCAGGCCCCACGCACCTTGATCTTCCCCTGATTATTCTGGGAAGGCCATGGGGGAGCTGGAGGAAGAGCCTGAGCTTCCACTTCTCTTCGCTGCCCAGGGGCTCCATGATGGTGTGAAGAGGCAGGTGGGGGTCACCCCCCCTACGAGCCACTGGTGGGGTCACCCCTTCTCTGTGCTGAGAGTAGCCTTGGACACTTGTCCACTGCACTGGGAGCAAACAGTGGCTTCTTTATCTTTTGTAATTCAACTTCATTTCTGGCCTCCACGCTCCCTTCCTCACAGCTGATAGAAAATAACCTCATTCTGGGGTTCTCGCCCTTGAGGGCTGGACTGTGGTTTTGGAAATCTTCCTGATGCTTGGAATTTTCCCATAGTTCCAAGATTATGATGATGCCAAAGTAGGGGTAACCACCACGGTCTGCATCTGTGTGGCCTCTTGGGGCTCCCCACCACCCTGAGTCAGGGGACTTTGGGGAAAGTTTCCCTGCATTCCCATCTGCCCAGATAAACCCAGGGCTCTAATGGGATGTGGAAGTTGCTTCCTCTTCATCCAAGACCTGTGGACCTCTCTCTTGTTTCACCATCCAAGCTCTCAAATCCCCATCCCAAGCAGAATTTCCCTTTCTTGATGTTGTCCCCAGGCTTCTTGCCAAGTCTTTTAGATTGTGCCTGGGATTCTTTCCTGATCCTGAGGATTGGGATTTTGGGGAAAGGATTCAGAAGGATGAGCGGTCATTTCTGCCCTCTCCTGCTTCGCTCCTCCTGGAGTGAGAAGCAGTGAGCAGGCCACAGAGATGAATGGGAGCAAAGGGAAAGGGAATAACTGGGGGAAACCAAAGCATGTGAACCACACTTCAAATGTAGTCTGAGGCATTTATTCTCAGTATTTTTGTCAGGCCCTGTCCTGTGAAACATTCGTGCTATTTCACTGAGCCCCATGAGCTGAGTTGTATACCTGCTCTACTGAGGCCTAGGGAACCTGCACAGCATCCCACAACTCACATGTCACCTGAACCTGGCTGAGGCAATCCTCCTAGGCTGTGGTTGTAAATCACATTGTCAGGGCATAGAGTAGGAGCCTAGAGCTTTGTACACAGGGCAGGGTGGAGTCAAGAGCAGGTGTGGTATCAAGATTAGAGCTGGGAAGGATAGACCAGCTCAGCCAATTCCAGTTAATAACCATGTGGCCCCAGACACATCACTCAAATTATCAGGTGCTCGATTTCTGCATTAGTGAGTTAACATTATAGACCTAGATTCTCTGGGCTCCAGAGTCATCACAAGAAAATTTATAATACAGGAATGGACGGCTTCAAATAGTCCTTCTAGGGTCATGGTGAGGGATGTACCATCTCGTCTCATCTGTGATGGCTTAGCATCTAAGATATGGCTTAGCATTTTACCATCTAAGATATGGCTTTTGCTCTTAAGTCTCCATTAAGTATTTATTTTTGAGAAAAAAAAAATAATTCTTTCTTGTCCAAATGTTCTTTTAAATTCCAGTCACCCAAGCAGTTTCTCTCAGAGTAATCCCCCCCCCTGACACACACACAGAATCTGGCAGAGCCTGTTTAAAATCTAGAATCACCCAAGACTAAGCAAGTTTGAATCTGACTCCCTGGGGGTGGGACTCAAGAATCTGTATTTGACAAGTTACACATGAGGCAATCTAAAATGTATCTTATGTTGCTGAAGGACATGAGGGAAAATAAGATTTTTGATATGGGAAGAGGAAAAAAAAAGAACATTCTAGGAAGAGAACAGGTTTGAAAAGAGGCCGAGAAATTGGTGTTTGGGGGGCAGCAAATAAACTAGTCTGACTAGAGAGAAACACTACATCAGACAGTTGCAGAAGATCGATTTTGGAAAACAAATGCACGAAATCCCGAGAGAGAAGGTGCTTGTTTAGTGATGAGAATGTGTATGTCTGGTAGATACAATGTATGATCTTGGCAATGATGAAGAAGCAATAGCATATTCTAAATGACTCTACACTCTAAGCCCTTCTCTTGGTTATGATATGAATATGTCATTTTATTTCAGTCATTAAAAAAGCAGCAGGCAGAAATTTTTCCCTTTTATGGTCGAGTCTATTTTAGTACAGCTGCTTCCAAATGCCAGGTTAATGAAGCGTCATCTCCCCAAGAGTGCCTATCAGATTCTGGCGTGGTGACCGAGATGTAGGGACTGCCTGGGTTTGACATCGGCTGTGCAGGATATCAGGTGACCTGAGAGAGGTCATTCAATCTTTCCTTCTACAGCTATAAAATGGTGATTATATCACTAGTCCCAAACTCATATTTTTTGTGAAGAATTAAGTGAATTGATATTGCATAGGGCGTACTGAGCTCTTGCTAGATGCTAAGTGTTCTTATCACCTCCTCACAGAGGAGCTTGGCTTGTTTTTGGCTCTCTCTTAGGGAACAGCCCTCCCTGCTATAATCCTCTTTTCTGCCCAGTGGATCCTGTTCCATGTATGGGCCTGCAGCTCTCACTTCTCTAACTAAAGTCCTAAAGATGCTAAGCTGGGCCTGAGCTGAGGTGGGTCAGGAGACTGATGTGAGTCAGGGAGCCGTGACTTCCTGGGAGATCGCTGTTTACCACGATGGTGAGGTTGCATCATGCTGTGTGGACTCGGCCTCAGATACACCTCGTTGAATTCTTGTGATCGAAATTGGGAAGCGCCGACTCCATATGGGCTCTGTGTTAGGCAACAGGGATGTGGAAGAAAATGAGGCAGTCCCGGACTTGGAGTTTGAAGGAGATTGTTGCAGGGACGATTCCATTTCTGGTGTTGTTACTTTTTATTATGTCACCTGGGGCAAGTCATTCAGGCCCTCTGTGCCTCAGTTTCATCTTTACATTGGTGAAATCATTGCGTCCACCTTAGAAGCAAAGCTAAGTCCTCCCCTTAGTGCCTGGTGAGTGATCACATGGTGGATGATAACAATTTCCGGCTATTATTGCTTCATGATTGTCATTATCCCAGTCATCATCATCATTATCACCTTCATCTCCGGACAAAATGTTTAAGAATTTTTGTATTTTATATATTTTGTATTTATTTAAGAATTTTGTATTTATCAGGGATTTTAACGACTAGTTTACTTTTCTTGTGATGTCTTTGGCTTTGGGGTCAGAGTAATATACAAGGAGGGAAGTGTTCTCTCCTCTCCAAATTTTGGAGGTTTGAGAAAAAATAGTGTTATTCTTTAACTATTTGGTAGGATTAACCAATCATGCCGTCTATTTCTGGGTTTTTCTTTGTAAGGAGGTTTTTCGTTACTGATTATAATTATGTTAGATATAGGTCTCTTCGGACTTTTCATTTCTTCATGATTTGGTCTTTGAGGGTTGGATGAGTCTAGGAATTTACCCCTTCCTTCTGAGTTGTCTAGTTGGTAGGTGTGTGATTATTCATAGCAATGTTGTATCATCTTTTTTACTTCTGTAGGATCATTTCTCGTGTTTCCACTTGCATTTGTGATTTTATTTGAATCTTCCGTCGTCAATTTTGCATATCTTTTAAAAAATCCAACTCGTCGTTTTATTGATTTTTCTCTATTGTTCTTTCTATTTAATTTCTTTCTGCTTTAATCTTTTCCACCTTCTGCTAACATTGAGCTCAGTTTGCTCCTTTTCTAGTTCCTTGAGGTGTAGAGTTAGGCTGTTTTTGGAGCCTTGCTTCTCTCTTAGTGGAGGTGTTTATTACCATGAACTTCTTTTTTACTGTGGCCTCTCATAAATTTGGGTGTGCTGTGGTTTTCATTTTTGTTGACATCCAGATATGCCCTCATATCCTTTCCGCTGTCTTCGTCCCAGTGGTTGTGCAGCTTTTCAGGAACATGTTGTAGGAGGCGCCCTTGCATCTTTCCTTTCTCAGTTGTTCTGGTTGTTGCTCTCTGGTTGTTCTGGTCCAAACTGTATCGTGATTGTGTCCACCGTTCTCCATCTCCCGTGCCTTCCCCCTAATCCAGTCACCATTACCTCCTGCCTCGGTTACTCTAACCTTACATTGGACTCCCCATTTGTACCTATCATCTGTTCTCCAGACCTCAGCCAGACTCTCTTTTTGAAACATAAATCTGACCTTGTCTCTTCACTACTTAAAATCCTCCAAAGTCTTCCAATTGCATCTAAAGCAACGTCTAGACTCTTACAGGCCCCACCAAGCCCAACATGCTCTGGCCCCTTCTCTCCCCCACAAATGCATCTCACGCCCTTCTCACTCTTGTTCACTCCTGGCATGGTCCAGGGCCTCTGATGTCTGGCAGCATTTGTCCCTGCTGCTAGAAAGGGGAAGCTCTCTCTAGATCTTCACCCACTCTCTTTTCATTCCTGACTCTCAGCTCAGATGTCTCCTCCTCATTCAGAGCAGCCTTCTCTATCCATCTAGCTAAAGTGCCCCTTTCCAAGTTGCTTTTTTTTCAGTATCCTGATTATTTCCTTAGTGCAATCTTTTTTTTACCTGCCCATTACTTAATATGGTTCGTTACTTAAATATTATTTCTTTCCAGGGACTTTGCCTTATTCTTCACTGCATCTCCCAGCATGTCACACGTGACCAGTACATAGTACATATACGATAAATACTTCTCGAATGAGTGAATACATAAAGGAAGACACAGATGAATGAACGATTAAATAAAGGGTGTGTACTCCTGCTACTCTCCCATTTTCCTAGATTCAGCCCTGGGGAGAAACCTCCTGCTCTGTTCTGCTAACTTGTGTATATTGGGGGAGGGAGGCCATTGAGGACTCAACCCATGGGAAGGGTACTCAGAAGGAATCCAAGGACACCACCTCCTCTCTTGGGGAGAGGAAGAGAACCACAAATTGGAAGTTAATCCACACCAGTTGCATGGTTAGGTACTCAAGGGGCCGCAGCATTTGTTACCCGCACCTGTAGAAGAGCACCCAGGTGTTCTGATGGTGTTAGTTCCTTGGGCCAGGCTGGGAAGTCAGTGGAAGGGGTGGCAAGGTGGAACAGGACAGCGTGGGTGCCCCAAGAAGGATTGCGTTTGATGATTCAGAAGTTCTAAAGTAAAGTTTCTCTGTCTCTGCTTCTCATGTTAAAGTCAGACTAAGTGACTTGAGAAACTAAGTGACCTCGCTGAGCACCCAGGGAAAAGGTCTGCAGACACCTTGTTTTACTCTCAAATGTGTGTTAAACATTATTCACTTTATTACTGAAAATGGTACCCTCCTCTTTCTTTCACAGGGGGAATAGTTAGCCAAGCCTTACACCCTCCCTGGTTCTGTAATAGCTTAAACAATTAATGAAACAATGAAAATCCAGGAATAATAATAATAATAAATGTAAACATTGTATTTTAAGTAAAATCCCCAAAGGGCCTTGTTCAGTTTCCTATCTACTTAACATATGAAAGTGATTCACTATTCCTAACCCTAACTATAGAGCCCAAAGGCATTCTAACCACCTACACTTTCTGCTAATTCCCGCTAGGAAGGAGGGGAAATGGTTGGTGCTGATGTGTTGCTGCAGGAAGCCCCAAGCCACTAGGTCCTGGACATTTACACAGAGCCTGCCAAAAACTTTGCTTTTCCTGCACTTGACCTTATTTTCCTCATGGAAATTGGGCATATATATTATATACTTTCCCATTTATATATATATATGTATGTGTGTGTGAATATATATACATTTTTATATGTATATATATGTTTATTTATATGTGTATATATTTATTTGTGTTATATATATATATATATATTTATTTATTTATTTTTGTTGTTCTTGTCCTGAACATTTTCAGGACATTTCAACCATAACTGATTTTGGTCATGTGACCACATCCCAACATGTTTTCTTCTCCAGGTTATATACTTCAATTATTATAATTGCCTCACTACAATGTGTACGGTTTTATGTATCCTTCAAAGTTCCCTTGGCAAATAAAATTAAGGTAATGGCACATAGATTATCAAACATATCAGCCAAAAACTACTCAACAGAAAAATGCTCTTGAGGCATTCTTAAGAATGTCCTGTAACAAGTGTAGTGGGTTAAATAGAGCTCCCCCATCCCTGCCCCAATTCATGTTCATCTGGAATCTCAGAATGTGATTCTATTTGGAAATAGGATCTTGGAAGATGTCATTGGATAAGATAAAGTTATACTGGATTAGGGTGGGCACTAAATCCAATGACTGGTCTTCTCCTAAACAGAGGAGAGACTTAACAGACAGATACACACAGAGAGAAGGATGCCACATGACCATGAAGCCAGAGATTAGAACAATGCAGCCACAATCCAAGGAAGCCCTGGGATCTCCAGAGCCATCAGAAGCCAGGAAGAGGCAAAGAAGGATCCTTCCTTAGAGGCTTGAAAGAGAGCATGGCCCTGCCTGCACCTTGATTCGGACTTCTTGTCTCTGGAACTATGAGAAAATAAATTTATGTTTTAAGTCACTAAATTTGGAGCAATTTGTAATGGGTGTTGGGAAGCTAACACAATCTTCTGTAATATAAAAGCTGTTGGCTGGGTGCAGTGGCCGATATCTGTAATCCTAAGACTCAGAGAGGCTGAGGCAGGTGGATTGAGCTTAGGAGTTAGAGACCAGCCTGAGCTCAAGCAAGACTCCAGTCTCTACTAAAAAATAGAAAAAATATCTGGACATTATTGCAGGTGCCTGTAGTCCCAGCTGCTTGGGAGGATGAGGGAAGAGGATCCCTCGAGCCCAAGAGTTTGTGGTTGCTATGAGCTATGATGCCACAGCTCTCTACCCAGGGCAACAGAATGAGACACTGCCTAAAAAAACAAAAAATAAAATAAAATAAAATAAATAAAATCTATCAATATTGTGTAGTCAGTTCCTGTGCATCCATGTACTCAGTCATTCTTTGTGCCTGTGTGGGAGAGGGCACCGGCAAAGGCCTGGAGAACACACGGACCACAGCTGCAGTGGCTGCGTGCTTGTCATGAAAGGGGAGAGGAGAACCCATCATCTGAGTGCATGTTTTACTAAAGCAGTGAGGTAGACTAGATTATTTAAAAGTTTGTTGGTAGACAAGGTTCAACATGTGCAGGGTGGTGCAGGTGGCCAGAGAGTATGGGTGATGGATAACAAAGTGGACTCTGGTAGTGCTAAGTACCACCAGAGGGCGTTGTCCTCCAGAACTGGAAGAACAAATTTGCCTCGTTTTAAGCCTCTACGATTGTGGTAATTCGTTACAACAGTAATAAACTAATACAGATCTTTAACAAATATTTGAATTCATTCTTGGTAAAGTTCCATTTTTGTGTATGCTTATACAGGTGGAATATTACTTATCTAAAATGCTGGGGATCAGAAGTGATTTGAGTTCTGGATATTATCTTTTGATTTGGGAACACTTACCACTGGGCATCCCAAATCTGAAAAACCTAAACCTGAAATGCTTCAGTAAGCATTTCCTTCGGGCATCATGTTGTCCCTCAAAAAATTTCAGATTTTGAAACATCGGAGATTTTGGATTTTTTGATTTGAGATGTTCCACCTGTGCATAATGTAGTAACAATACTATGCATATATGTATTTTAAAAAATAGTGAATAGAGGCTCAGTGTCTGTAGCTCAAGCGACTAAGGCGCCAGCCACATACACTAGAGCTGGCAGATTCGAATCCAGACCTGGCTTGCCAAACAAGGACAACTACAACCAAAAAATAGCTGGCTTTGTGGCAGGCGCCTGTAGTCCCAGCTTCTTGGGAAGCTGAGGCAAGAGAGTAACTTAAGCCCAAGAGTTGGAGATTGCTGTGAGTTGTGACTCCACAGTGCTCTACCCAGGGTGACAGCTTGAGGCTCTGTCTCAAAAAATAAAAAAAATTTTTAAAAAATAGTGAATATAGATATATTGGGGTCTTCTCAATTTTAATGGTAGAAGTGCGCATGTTTGAACAATTTTAGACATCTGTAACAGAAGTCCAAACATAATATAACTTAATGTAATTATTAATATTAGTTATATGATTATATAAATTCATTATAATTAATGGCAATTTTATTTTTTTAATTTTATTATTTTTTTATTGTTAAATCATAGCTGTGTACGTTCGTGCAATTACAATGTGCTGGTTTCATATAATATTCTCATCAAACTGTTCAACGTAGCCTTCATGGCATTTTCTTAGTTATTGTATGTAGACATTTGTATTCTACATTTAGTAAGTTTCACTACCCATTCTAAGATGCACCATAGGTGTGGCCCCACACATTGAGTAATGCACTGAATTACATTTATAGATTTACGTACATTGAACCAGCCTTGAGACCTTGGGATAAATCCCACTTGGTCATGGTGTATAATTTTTTTGATGTGTTGTTGGATTCTGTTTGTTAGGATCTTATTGAGTATTTTTGCATCTATATTCATTAGTGATTTTGGTCTATAATTTTCTTTTGTTGTTGGGTCTTTCCCTGGTTTGGGGATCAAGGTGATGTTTGCTTTGTAGAATGTGTTGGGTAATATTCCTTCTTTTTCTATATTTTGGAAGAGGTTTAGTAGTATAGGTACTAATTCTTCTTTAAAGGTTTGGTAGAATTCTGACGTAAAGCCATCTGGTCCTGGGTTTTTCTTTTTAGGGAGATTTTGTATGGTTGATGCTATTTTAGAACTTGATATAGGCCTGTTCAACATTTCCACTTCGTTCTGGCTAAGTCTTGCTAGGTGGCGTACTTCCAGGTATTGGTTGATTTCTTTCAGATTTTCATATTTCTGAGAGTAGAGTTTCTTGTAATATTCATTAAGGATTTTTTGAATTTCTGAGGGGTCTGTTCTTATTTTATCGTTACCATTTCTGATTGATGAAATTAGAGATTTTACTCTTTTTTTTTTTTTTTCCTGGTTAGGTTGGCCAAAGGTTTATCTATTTTATTGATCTTTTCAAAAAACCAACTTTTGGATTTATTGATATATTGTATAATTCTTTTGTTTTCAATTTCACTTTATTCTGCTCTGATTTTGGTTATTTCTTTTCTTCTGCTGGGTTTGGGGTTGGAATGTTCTTACTTCTCCAGTTGCTTGAGATGTCCCATTAAGTTATTAACTTCCTCTCTTTTCGTTTTCTTGAGGAAGGCTTGGAGTGCTATAAATTTCCCTCTTAAGACTGCCTTTGCAGTATCCCAGAGGTTCTGATAATTCGTGTCTTGATTGTTGTTTTGTTCCAAAAATTTGGTGATTTCCTTCTTAATCTTGTCTATGACCCATTTATCCTTCAGCATAAGTTGGTTTAGCTTACATGTTTTTGTATGGGTATGCAGATTCCTCTGTTATTGAGTTCAACTTTTATTCCATGATGGTCTGAGAAGATGCAAGGAATAATTTCTATTTTTTAAAATTTGCTGAGGTCAGATTTGGTTGTGGTTAACCTAGGATGTGGTTAATTTTGGAGTATGTTCCGTGGGCTGATGAGAAGAATGTGTATTCAGTTTTGTTGGGATAAAGTGTTCTATAGATGTCTCTTAAGTCCAGATGTTGAATGGTTAAGTTTAA
>CAUYPK010116504.1:0-12492 GCA_963574355.1 Loris lydekkerianus | reverse complement strand
TACCATGCTCATGCCTGGGAAGAATCAACATTTTTACAATGTCTATCCAAAGTGATGTACAAATTTAATGCAGTGCCCCTATAAACACTGATGTCATACTTTGAAGAACTTGAAAAAAAAGTATTTTTTTTTTTTTTTTTTTGAGACAAAGTCTCACTTTGTCGCCCTCAGTAGAGTGCCGTGGCATCATAGCTCATAGCAACCTCAAACTCTTGGGCTTAAGCGATTCTCTTGCCTCAGCCTCCCAAGTAGCTGGGACGATGGATGCCCGCCACAATGCCCAGCTATTTCTAGAGACAGGGTCTCGTTCTTGCTCAAGCTGGTCTCGAACTCATAAACTCAGGCAATCCACTGGCCTTGGCCTTCCAAGTGCTGGGATTATAGGCGTAAGCCAGCATGCCTGGTAAATCTATTATATTTTTAAAAAACACCTCATTGAGGACCTTTGGCAAATGCTAGGGAACCATCTTAATTTTCTAAAAGGTAGTAAAGGGAAAGATTCAAGCATTATCCTGTCTTTGTTGTAAGAATTACTTCACATGGTAATGAAATAATGGTTGGGGTAAGAAAGAGGGGTGAAATTGCTATGTCACCATTTTTTGAAATTTATTTTTAGTTTATTTTTAAATTTTTTTCAAAGGGAAAGGAATGGACAAATAATCACCATTTTGCAAATGCTAGTAAAATAATGAACCCAGAAAATGATCATTCGTGACTGCTAACACCAAAATGAGAGACACATCTGTACCTCTTGATGAAAGTATTCAATAATAGGCTCAGCACCTGTAGCTCATGAGTAGGTTACCGGGCACATATACTGAGGCTGGCAGGTACGAGCCTGGCCTAGGCCTGCTAAACAACAATGACAACTGAAACAAAAAAATAGCCAGGCATTGTGGAGGGCACCTGTAGTCCCAGTTACTTGGGAGGCTGAGGCAGGAGAATCACTTAGGCCCAAGAGTTTGAGGTTGCTGTGAGCTGTGACACCATGGTACTCTGCTGAGAGTGACATAGTGAGACTCTGTCTCAAAAAAAAAGAAAAGAAAGAAATTCTACAATAATACTCATAAAGTGTATTTGTTAAAAAAAAAAAATGAAGCCTAAGTCACTTCAAACTTCTAGCTGTAATTACAGATTTACAGAAAATACAGGAGACAGAGGAATATGTTAATTGATACAGTGAAGATACAGTTAGCACAGTCAGACTGTCTAGGACAAACACTTCAGTGTTTTCAACAAATAAATTACAAGAAAAAGAAGTGAGAGAATTAGGAGGCCTACAACCAAATTCAATGCGTATGCCTTGTTTGGATGAATAAACTGAATATTACAAAAAAGAGTTCTTTAGAAAACTGAGGAAACTTGAACCCAATGAACACAATGAGAGGTTTAAGACATTAGAAAAAGGAAACAGCCCTTTATCTGAAGTTTATATCCTCCATTTACTTCACAAATCCCTCTTCTGGCTTTTGTTTTCCATAGATTAAGCCTAAATTTTTGTCAGTAACACTTCCAGATTTTAGGTATTTATTATTAAAAGGTTTCTAGAAAAGCCTAAGGGGGCAATATTCCCATGGCCATCTTTTGATTTATTTTTAAAATTTATTTCTTTTAACAAAGAACTGTTTGCTTACTTGTTGACTTTTTGCTGACAATGTTTAAAAAACCATATTGGTGAATTGTGCATAAAAGGTGCATCATATTTAAAACTTAGATAATGTAATATAGATACAGAATTATATAGTCATAGTCTTCTCTTTTAATATCTAACAGCTGGTTTTTCTCCCCAAATTGCCATTTTTGTTCTTTGCAGACCAATTTATAAGAGACTAGAAACATTACTGGAACAAAACTGACCCAAAAGGCGACATGCTCTTATCTTACTTGACTTTGTCTTGCTGAAAGACACCCGGTCTAACAATTTTTGATCATAATTTTGGTGGAGGAGGAGGGGACAGGCTATTCCAGCCACACTTATTCTAGCCCTATCACACTTACATCTTCTTACAGAGCTCATGAAATTTTGATGATGGCTAAAATGCAAGATATTGAGTTGCCTAATCGATTGGAGTTAATCTTTAATATTGACATCACATTCCATTATGCGACTCTCGATTCAGGAGATGGTTTTCCAGTGCTAGATTATGTGCTTTCATTTTGCTGCTCATACTTCTACTTTTCTATTGCTATATAGGGAGGTGAACCAATGATATAAACATTTTTAGCTCTGTTAAAAGCTTAAAGTTTGAAACTGTCATGAGGTTAGGATGCTTTAGAATTATCTGTGCATTTTCTTATATATTAGCCCTATTACAAATAGGCATGAATAATTGAGAACAGAGTCTAATTTTTAGCTGCCTTTTGCCAAATGCAATAAAATACACCATTTACCTTCTCTAAAACTGGATAGCTGGATGTAGATATCTTTCAGAAGCAATGGGGTCCTTACAGGACATGTGCTTTCATGCTATTAATTTTCACCACTTGCAGCCCCAGAAAAATAATTATTTTTAAGTGGCCAGCATCAGTGTTGAAACTGAGCCCATTTTTCTTGCCTATCAGAATAACCGTTTCCCTTGGACCGTGATGATCACTCATGACATATTTCTCTCAGCCTTCTCTCCTTCTGTGTTTCAAGAAGGTTAAACATTATTGAACATAAACCTTCATCCCAGGAGTTCAGAAGGGCAAAAATTATACATTCAACTTGAATATATACTTTAAAGTGGAGTTCCGTGCTCATTTAGCCCTTTGCAGCTTTAAGCAAGAGGTGTCTGAAAAATCATCAGCTGAGATTTTTGGCACCTTCATCCCCCATTTTGTGTTTGGTGCTTTTTTTAATCTCTGTGAAATAGAAGATTAGCCACCGTTTAATAAAGTGTGAACTTGAGTTAGTCAGACTTGATTTCTTCCACTGGTGACAATTTATAGAAATTGTGTTTTTTTTTTTTACCAATAAAGAGAAATCATTTAGATTAAATACCAGATTGTTATTTTTTTGAGTTGTATGATTGACTCTTATTAGGAGTAAAAGACTGAGTATGGTTGGAGGGTTTTAGAATTCTGTGGCCCATGATCTACTCTTAAAAACATGGATTTTTTTTTTTTTTTTAAATATAAAAATGCACTGTTGGGCCTGAAGGTGGAGTAAGATCAGCCAATTGGATGTTAAGCATTGTCTTGATTCTTTTTGTAGTTACTTACTGTCTGTTTTATATTCTTAGTTATTTTCACTTTTTAAAAATTTCCTCAGGTGTATACAACTTTGATATGGAGTATTTTTTATATTATCGTGTACTGTATACTTATTTCATTAATTGATAATTAAAAGTATCTCTTTATTTAATCACGGAATTAGATAAGCTGAAAAACTAACAGTGGTTCTGCTTTCAAAGAAATATATTATCAATAATATTATTTTTCCAAACTAATTTCTTCACTCTTCTTCTGTCTCTTATTCTGACTTTAATAGTGAGAAGAATCATATCACCCGAAGAAAGAGATTGTGCTTTGTGTTCTAAACCTTAGCTCCTGGGGACTGTAGGATTGCAATACATTTTTAATAATGGACCTCTAGTCTACTTTTTTTTCTGAACAGTTATTGCTTAGTTTTCAAAGAGTAAGTGAAAGTTGTAAAGCGAAAAGTCACGGTGAGAAGGAATAGAAAAAAGGAGAATCGTGGGCTCGGTTGTCGTGACAAGTAGCAAGTTAGATGATGTTTTATACATCCAAAGGTGCCTTTCTTAATGCTGTTTAGTAATGGGTTGGGCCTGGTTTAATTTTGCTGGGGCTAAGACTTACCTGAAAAGCTTTAGCAAACACAAGCAGTATAATGAAGTGGCTAAGAGTGAGCATTCTAGGGCCACACAGGCTAACATGAACTTCAATTCTGGCTTTAACATTTACCAGCTCACTGTCTTTGGGCAAGTGAATTACTTAGTTTCTCTGTGGCTCAGATTCCTCAACTTTAGGATGAGAGTCATATTATTACTGTGTGGCTTGGTCTTTATAGATTTGAATAAGCAGGAAAATTTAATCATGGTGTGCTACTTAATTCAGCACTGAATAATATTAACATGGAATTACCCATGACATCATTGAATATGGATTTATGCAAACATTTTATAAAAAAGCTGTGATCCTTGTTTACCATAATAGGGACTCAATAGATAATATGTAAAGTTAATGAATCTCTATGCATGTTACTTAGAACTCTTAAGATAAATGCCATAGGGGAAAAAAAAGTTGAAAGTAGTTGTATGTGGGAAGAAGAGCCAGAAGCCCACAAGCTTTGTGTATAATATATTTATTGATTAGAATGCAAAGAGAAATCCAATTTATTCTTTCTCACTAATTATCATTTAACCTATATTTATTCTAAGGAAAGACTCAGGACAGGTTTTGTACCTTTATTGGTCATTCTCAGATAACGGAAAGTCCTTGGGTCCGTTTTTAGCCCTCTCAATAATAATGTACCTCCAGCCTGGCTTTTTGAATTATTACAACTTTGTGTTCTAAGTTAATATTTTCCCCTTCCCTCAGCTTGAGCCAGATTCAGGCTGAAGGGGCAAAGGATATGGTTGGCTTCTTCTCCTTTCTTCCCTTATTTTTTCTTGGCCCCTCCAGTTGTTGCTTCTGATTGTTCTAGGATTGGTCCAAGGAGAGAGGATGATCAAGGGACAAGAGCCTCGTTTTGCACAGCCCATGTAGTTGTGATCTGGCATTGATGCCCCTGAATGTGTTTTAGTTCCTTCTATCTGAGAATGTCATTTTCTGCTTGTGTATTCCTGCCTTGGCCCTCTGAGCTTCTGATGGTTCACCCCCTCTGTTCAGTTCCTCCTGCCATCCACAAACTCCTCCTAGATGGGAGCTTAAACCTCCTCCCTTTGAAAAGGAGCTTAAACTAGTGCCTTTTTTCTCTTGGGGTCCATATCAGACCTTCTCAAAGCATGTGCCTTTGCTGCCAGGAAGGGGCAGCTCAGTGCCAGGCGGGCCTTTTACTCCAGCCACCGTCTTCACCTGGAGATTCTTTTGGTGAGAGTCATATTCAAGGGGAGACACACTTTGCCCTTTAGTGGTCTCTTTAAGGTACAGGGTAAGCACACCAACTCCTCCTCTAGGAAGAACTGCTCAAGGCATCAGTAGCTTTCTCCAAACAACCTCTTCTCTTGGTTTCTGGTTTTGTTTCTCTCTCAGTGTGGTGATGGGCTCAGCTCATGTTGCTCTGCTTGGTGTCACCCTCACTTAACAGTGCTTTTTGTATATTTGTGGCGAATATATATTTTTTAAATTTCTAATCTATTGTAGGTCAACACATGGCCCTTTAATGCATGACTGGCGTTCAGCTCACATCACAGGTGACTTTCCACGTGAGTTCAGTTGCACTTAAAATGATCTGTTCAACATGGCAAGTCTCCTGACCGGTTGCATTTCCAAGGCAATGTCAAATTATTGTAAAAGTTCCTAAATACTTCTTATTTCTGTAGGTACGGTGTAGCAAACCAGTAAAAATCATTCTCAGACTAGTACCAGTCCATGGGCATAATTTAAATTGTTCTAACACTTTCTTTTAGGACGGGGGGATAGTGGCATTTATTGTATCATTCCTGGTCTTTGGGATATCAGCTGAAGTTGATCAAAAAAGTTCTAATTTAATATTCTAAATCTTTATTAATTCCATATATGTTTTCTAAGTGTTTGCTTTGTGCCACAGATCCTATAAAAATAAAGCATGAATCCTGGATATGATGGCACAGGCATTTATAGCCAGCCACTTGGGAGGCTGAGGCAGGAGGAGCACTGGAGCTTAGGAGTTTGTGTCCAGCCTGGGCGACATAGCAAGACTCTGCCTCTAAAATCAATCAATAAATAAACCTTCCACTCTAGAAAGGGGAGAGATATGATAAACAAATAATTAAATATACATTATGTTGGGAGGTGGTAAAGAGGTATGAAGGAAGAGGCGTTAAGTGAGGGGGAGTTTCCGGCAGGGGGTGGCATGGCAAGCTGCAGGGTCACATTGCACAGTCAGGGAACGTTCTTTGATAAGGTGACACTTGATCAGTAACCTGCCTATTCAGTGACAGAGCCAAGTCTCTGGGTAAGATCTTGCCTTTTAGGCCAAGTGCTCTTTAGAGTTATTTGCATCTTAATTTATGGGCATATTTTACTTTGACAAAAATAAAAGTTAATTTAAAAATGAATGGTAGAGATGGTAATTTAAAAATGGGGGTAGAGAAAGGACTGGGAGGACTTGGAGCGAGCATTTGCAAATTACTGTTTAAAGAAGTCTGCCCAAAAAGAGTCTGAGGAATTTAGGCAGTCAGCTGGTGGGATATAGGATTCAGAAGGTCTCGCTTTCTGAATCTCATTTGAGATGTTTTAGGGAGAAGAAAGGGGGCCCATCCTGGGCCTGGACAGAATGAAGGTGAGGATAACTGGAGAAATAGAAATATTCTGGAATAGCTACAGGTCCTTACATAGTTACAGTGCTGAGGGCACCTGGTATTAGATCAAGCTATTCTGGAATAGCTAGAGGTCCTTACATATTTACAGTGCTGAGCGCACCTGGTATTAGATCAAGCTGCCTGGTTGAGTAGTTTTCAAAGCCGGTTTCAGCAGTGTAGGATAAGGAGTTGTGAATATTTCAACTGATTTATTAAGATGGAGGGTGGGCTGGGATATTGATGTCAAGGAAATTCTTGAAATGGTGCATCATGAGGCCGGACGAGGAAGAACAGGAAATCTTCACAGCAGTAATGGATCTGACCAGGAACAAAAAGGATTGGAGATCTGGATTAGCTTGAAGAGGAGTGAGAACTGGAGAGCCAGAAATTGGAGGTCACGTTGTTGGATTAGGATGAGAGGTTTTCAGAGTTGGTTGAGTTCCAGGTGATGTTGTCATCCAGAATGAGGACAAAAGGGTGGCTGGCAGAAGAGGAGAGACGGGGATGATAATTTGAGTTCAGGAGGCCGGGAACCTTTGTTCTGAGCTGTTGGATGGCTCACCCATGTGAATGTGCGAATCTTCCCAGAAGATAGCAGCACCCAGAGCAGCAGAGAAGAAGCCGTGAATCAGGCTCCAAAGTCCTCATGAGGGGGTGTGGCCAGAGGTCAGACAGTGACAATTCAGGGAAGGGAAGAAAGTGGCATTGGATAATGGCTCAGGCCCCAGAGAGGGGCAGGATTTTGGTAGAACGTGCAGGAGCAGCCTGTGCCAGAGGGAGGCAGAGGTACAGAGAGCAGGCTCTTCACAAGGTAAGACAAGTGGTGGAGATGGCGCCTTCTTTGATGAGGTAGAGCTTGTTGACAATGAAATGAAAACGGTTCCAGAAAGCACATAGAAAGAGCTGGCAGGGAGGCCAGCAGTGCAGGAAGCACAGGCCAGCAGGAGGATGATAGTCTCTGAGAAGAGAGCTGCCCACAGGATTGGGATTTGGGGCAGTATTTGAAATACGGCAGCCAGTGGGTGAGTTCACCAGCAGCTCTGGGGGAATGGCCCCAGGGGCAGGCAGAGATAGCACTCTGCCAGCCACACTGACAGTCCTGCAGCCTTGGCTCCTGGCCACTAGACCCTCTCGGCTGTGCTTATGGTTCATGAGCCTTTGGGGATCACTGAAACCTAAAGTAAGAATTTTGGAACGTGAGCTTTAAAAATTATTTTAATTAAGTGACTACAAAATGTATCATTTTTTCAATGGTTCAGTTGAGGTTCAACTTTTCTGTAATGTTGCATAAATGAAGTTTAAAAATACATAAAAATGATTTTTAACAAAACTTAGATTTTATTTATTGACAAAGTCTTACTTTGTAGCCCTTGGTAGAGTGGCATGGCCTCATAGCTCACAACAACCTCAAACTCTTGGGCTCAAGTGACTCTCTTGCCTCAGCCTCCCAAGTAGCTGGGACTGTAAGTGCTCGCCATAACACCTGGCTATTTTTAGAGATGGTGTCTTGCTCTTGTTCAGGTTGGTCTCAAACTCCTAAGCTCAGGCAGTCCACTCACCTCAAAACTTAGATTTTAAATAATAGAAGACCTTTTAAAGCTAGGTACTGTGCCTCCTGCCTATAATCCCAGCACTTTGGGAGGCTGAGCATCCATAGTTGGAGACCAGCCTGAGCAAAGCAAAACTCCATTTCTACTAAAAATAGGAAAAATAAGCCGGGTATTGTGAGGGGGGGTCATCTGTAATCTCAGTTACTTAGGAGGCCAAAGCAGGAGTGTGTTATTATTATTATTATTATTATTATTATTAAATCATAGCTGTGTATATTAATGCGATCATGGGGCACCATACAGCAGGAGTATCTTTGAAGCCCAAGAGTTTGAGGTTGCTATGAGCTATGATGATGCCATGGCACACTAGCCTGGGGCAACAGAGTGAGACTTTTGTCTCAAAAAAAAACAAAACAAAAAACAACTTTCAAGCATTTAATGTAAAAATATATTGAATTTGTCTGATTCTATTTCTGACGTGATATGGATGGAGCTTGTAAAAGCATATATAGGGCCCTGTGAAGATCTTAAAACATCTTTAGCTTGAGTTCTAGCCTCAGTCAGTAGTTACACAGATGGTTGTGTTTGCTGCAATTAGGATGGCATTAGTTAAAGATAACCAGGCCTCTACTATGAACCTTACTGTGTGGCTGGGAGCGGGATCCACTCACTATTCTGAGGAATCTCACCTCTCAAGGGAATTTGTTTTGACAACTACCTTTGGTGATTCGTTTTATTATTTCTTTGAAATCTCTTAAGTATCATAGGAAAGTATACAGATTTTGAAGCTTTAAGGCCTGGATTTATTTTTTATCTTATTTTATTTTTTTGAGACCAAGTCTCAAGCTGTCACCCTAGGTAGAGTGCTGTAATGTCACTGCTCACAGCAACTTCAAACTCTTGGGCTTAAGGGATCCTCTTGCCTCAGCCTCCCCAGTAGGTGGGATTACAGGTGCCTGCCACAACGCCCAGCTATTTTCTTTGTTATAATTGTCATTGTTGTTTGGTGGGCCTGGGCTGGATTTGAACCCACCAGCTCCAGTGTATATGGCTGGTGCCTTAGCCGCTTGAGCTATAGGCACCGAGCTTACGGCCTGGATTTAAACTGGAACAATCACTTCATCTTTGAGCCATGGTTTCTTGTAATGTACAATGAGAATGATAGCAATATTATCCCCAGAAGATTGTTGCAGGGATTAAATGAGATTGTATTTTTGACAAGGTTTCATGGTCTATACAACACTCCACAAACATAGTTATTTACAGGTGTTTTAGATAGCATAGTGGTGTTTAAAAGGGAAGAAAAGAAAGTAAGAAGGTAGATTCATAACTCATCATTAGCTTATGTACTGCTTGTTTGGATTTACTATCAATCAATCAATCAATCAATCACTTGCCTTTCTATCTGATATGTACCCACAGCCCCCCTGCCCCATTCAAAACAAAAGCTAGGATCTCTGCAGTAGCCTGTCTCTAAGGCTACGATGTTTACTCTTCCCATTGGCCTGAGTCTTCCTGCTCAAGGTAACCATTATTGCGAAACATTCCATCATTTTCTTGTCTCCCTTTTAACTTAATAAAAAAGATTATCATGCTTTTTGTAATATTTGGAACTCACTTTTTTCACTTGATACTCTGTTTTGCTAATGTTCACCCATATAGTTGACTGTTCTGTAGCTTATGCATTATGATTTTTGTGTGAATTTCCCAGTTTGTTCATTCACTGTCTTGTAAGCTGCCATGTGTTTCCAGGCTTTTACTGTTGGGATACTAATCTAAGTTTCCTTATATATGTATGTCTCTTATTGTTCATGTGTAAGAGTTTTTCTTGGGTATATTTTTAATGGAATTGCTGGATTGAAAGTTCAGCTTGAGGAGATAATGTCAAATTTCTTCAGAATATTTGCATCAATTTGTACTTTTACCCACCATGTCTTTTTTTTTTTTAATCTTTTTATTTTTTATTGAGACAGGGTCTCACTTTGTTGCCCTCTGTAGAGTGTTGTGGCATCATAGCTCACAGCAACCTCAAACTCTTGGGCTCAAGAGATTCTCTTGTCTCAGCTTCCCTAGTAGCTGAGACTACAGGCATCTGCCACAATGCCTGGCTATTTTTTGTTGTTGTTGTTGCTGTTTTTTTGTTTAGCAGGCCTGGGCTGGGTTTGAACCCACCAGCCCTGGAACATGTGGCGGGTGCCCTAATCAATGAGCTAGGGGCTCCCAGCCTACCAACCATGTCTTAGCATGAGGAGCCATGCTCTTTTTGTCACATCGTTACATTGGACTTTAAAAATTATTTCCAATTAGGGTGGTGCGTGTGGCTCAGTGAGTGGAGTGCTGGCCCCATATACCAAGGGTGGCGAGTTCAAACCCAGCCCCAGCCAAATTGCAACAACAACAACAAAAATAAATAAATAAAAATAAACTTAAAAATTTTTTTATTCCAATTAGATTGATGTAATGTTAATCTCACTATGGGCTTAGTTTGCTTTGTCCTGCTCATCATGATGTCAAATATCTTTTCATATGTTTTCTAGCCATGTATGTTTCCTCTTCTGCAGAATGTCCACTTCATTTGCCCTTTTTCTTATTTGATTGTTTGTGCTTTTCTTACTCATTTGAATTAATTCTTCATTTATTCTTTGTTCACTGAGCTTTAATTTATATTATTATGTTGTTCATTGCTTGGTTATTTTTGATCGTCTCTTTTTCCTAACTCCTATTTTTTGATACCCTTTTTTCTTTCTTTAAACATATAAAATGTATTTATTTTATATTAACATACCTGAAGTTTTTGTCTGTTGGGTTTGCATCTATTGTTTCTGTGGGTTTTACCAGAGTGGCCTTGTTTCAGGATACTTTGTGACTTTTTATCATGAGCTATGTTTGACTGAACTTTATCTGTGATAATTTTGGAGGCTTGGATTGAAGGTATATTTCTCTAGGCAGGATTTTGTTTTATTTTTGCCAGGCTTCTGTTAACCCAGGGAAACCTGAAAGTGCATTCTAAATCTCAGAGTTTTTCATACTGCATGGGTGGTGTGAACTTGGGCTACTAAATGCACGTGAGATCCATTTTATGGTTATGAATATTTTTCTTTTTCCCTGCTTCAGCCACAAGCTTGAGACAGGTGAGTGTCCTTGGTCTCTCAGGGTATTTTTGTTTTGATTTTCCAGTTCATGCTTTCCGTGGCTTTACTTGGGGTTTTTCTAGTCAGACTCCCTTGACTTTGTCTTCTGTCCCCTGAGCAAGTGCTTGGCCATCAAGTGACATGTTAGGCCAGAGGGGTCAGCACAGAACATTTCTATATTGGGGCTTTTGTTTTTCTCTCTCTCTTATGAATTTTTTTTTTTTTTTTTTTACTTTCCTGCTCCTTCATTAATGCATTTGCAAATATTAATCAGTTCGATTTAAGCATTCCACATTGTATATCGAATCATCACATTGTACTCTATAAAGTATGCAGTTATGATTTAATAAAAAATTAAAAAAGATATATTATTATTATTTTATCCAGCATTTTTAGATACTGTGCTGTAAGAAGGCTTGTTAGGATGTCACGTTTATAACACATCTGAGAAACCCTTGCTTTGTTTTTATATGACCCAAAGGTTTCCCAAAATAAGTCCTCTAGATCAGAGCCATGTGATCGAAGTTCTAGCATTCTTCCCTACAGCCACCAAAAGTTAAAAAATCTGTAGTATCATCATCTAAGTAGACCAGCCGTTGTCTGCTAAGACATTGATTTTCATTCTCATTTCTAGTATAATTTCATTTCCATCCAGGGCTGTGCCCCACGTTTAGCCAATTGCACCTCATCTCTCAGTGTTAAAGCAGATGACACAGCACCTTCATGTCCTGCAGAGGGTAGAAATCACATTCACATTGGGTATGGAGAAGTGCTGTTGTGACTCATTTATTTTCAAGTCTGAAATTTCATTACCTATTTATCATTTCAGTTAAGTCAAACCAACTCCTAATGCCTTGTAATAATTTGGAGTTGAACATAAAACAAAATACTCATGTAATATTTTTATTATATATATCAGATAAGTTATGAAATAGAAATTGTGGTTGACTGGCTGGGCACCTGTGGCTCAAGTGGCTAAGGTGCCAGCCACATACACCTGAACTGGTGGGTTCGAATCCAGCCCAGGCCCGCCAAACAACAATGACGGCTATAACCAAAAAATAGCTGGGCGTTGTGGCAGGCGCCTGTAGTCCCAGCTACTTGGGAGGCAGAGGCAGGAGAATCGCTTGAGTCCAGGAGTTGGAGGTTGCTGTGAACTGTGATGCCACAGCACTCTACCCAGGGTGACAGCTTGATACTCTGTCTCAAAAAAAAAAAAAAAAAAAAAAAAGAAAATAAAAGAAATTGTGGTTGTCAATTTATTTTATTGTCAATTTATTTTATTCATTTATTTTAATTTATTTTTTTTTTAATTAATAAATTAATAAAAAATGTTGTAATCCATAATATACTTTTTTTATTGGG
>CAUYPK010116493.1:0-32638 GCA_963574355.1 Loris lydekkerianus | reverse complement strand
TTTATCTTAAATACATTAATGATTTAAAATAATTTGGTATTATCACTCTTTAACAATTGAAGAGATTTTCAATAATAACTTTGTATTTGATCTTTACAATATGTATTGGTTTTAGAACTTAATCTCAGTGTAAGATGCACTCCATTGTGTTAGGTTTTTTACAATATTTATTATGGAATATGTTTATCCTTGATCAATAATAATAATGTTAACTTTAACAGTTTTTAAGGCTTATTAATGGTTATATATATAGGCAAAAATGCTTAAATTATTTCTATAGCTATCTCAGTTCTATTCGGTAGGTATTATCTTCAACGTTTTTGAAGATGAGAAAATTGAGGATCAGAGAGCGTAAGGATGACACTACCACTAAAAGAATATAGTACACTTTGGGAAAATGAGGTCTTTGAATTATTTGGCACCGGAGTGTGTAATACAAGGGCAACTCTCTTCTGAGGGGCCATGTCCTCCTCCTGGGCTATAAATTCCCTGAAGCCTTCCCCATATCCTCCACTGTGTCTTGTACATACTCAGTGCTTAAAGAATCTTTCCTAAATAAATAAAATGATATGTGCTGAGAAAATGTTAAACAAGGAAGAATTTCTTAAGCAACCATCATCATTTGCGGCCTATATTTAATCAAAAACCTTAGAGAACTGATCACTAAATGCAAATCGTTGCTAATCCAGATATACCTATGGCCCTTAAAACCTGATCACAAAAACTGAACAAATGGTTAAGATAAGCAATTCAATGCTTTGATAATCAGCTTAATATTACTTTCTCTTATTCTATGAAACACACTTCCAGGAATCAGTTTCTTGACTTGAACAAGTGTTTGATTCAATTCCTGCTCTGATTTGTAACATTTCTCTGTTAGATCTCTCATAGACAGGTCTTCATTGTTTATAAAAATAATTGCCAGGTGAGTATGTCTCAAAGCATCTGAATCTCTCTACTGCTACCATTCATCATCTGTTGCCTAAATTACTGGTTTTTAAATTTGGAGGCACAATGAAGAGTTTGGAAAACTGTTGATGCCTGAGATCCTCTGATTTAATTCTCAATGGGTATATCCTGGGGATCCCAATGTTTAAAAACTCCTCAAGCAATGCAGCCAAGCTTGGTGCCCATGGCTCAGTGGGGAGGGCGCCCACTACATACACCGAGGCTGGCAGATTCAAACCCAGCCTGGACCTGCTAAACAACAATGACAACCATAACAAAAAAATAGCTGGGCATCGTGGCGGGTACCTGTAGTACCAGCTACTTGGGAGGCTGAGGCAAAAGAATCACTTAAGCCCAAGAGTTTCAGGTTGCTGTGAGCTGTGATGCCACGACACTCTAACAAGGGCAACATAGTGAGACTCAGTCTCAAAAAAAAAAAAAAACCTAACCACTGCAATTGTCCCCCTGACTCTCCATATTCAATCTTTGCCACATTCTGCTCCCCACCCTGCTCCTCCTTTCTTCTCCACAGTAAATATTTTCAAAAGGAAATTTTAATCATCTCCTCTGTCTTCCTTAAAATTTCTCAACAGTTTATGTTTATTCTCAGACTAGACACCAAAAACCTGCATATGGTCCATAAAAGTCTCTGTTTTAACTCTGGTTTTACCCCATCCTTCTCTATGATACCTCTTAGTTTCTTATTAATTTTTTTTTTTTTTTAGTACCTCACACATGTGCTTTGCATACGCTATACACTCTGTGAAACTATTTCCCTTTTTTCCCAGTTAACTTTTAGATTATCCTTTAGCTCTCAGCTCACATTTCTTCAGGGAAACCTTCTCGGAGCTATTTGTATGCACCTACAGCACCACATATATTCTGCTTCATAGCATTTATGCCAGTTGGAATTCTAGCACTGTTTATGGTTATTATTGAGTATAAGGAACCTGGTGTCTATTTTTGCTTCACATGATATTGCCCAAACCTATCATGCTGGGGCTTAAATAGACTCTCAAGTTATTTACTGAAAGTACATATGAGTGAGTGAAAATGTGCCTGACATCAAATTTATCACCAAGTCCAGTTGATCTCACTCCCCAAGTATCTCTGGAATCCATTTATTTCTTTTCATGTTCCCTGCTGGTCCCATCCACTATCCTCTGTAGTGTCATCTAAACTACTAGCTAGCTTCTCAGTGGTCTGCACCCTCTCCCTTTTGTCTGTCTCCCGTCTTTTAACAGTAGGCAAGAGTGGTTAAAACAGATAAGTCACTCCCCTGCTCAAAACGTGTCGGTGTCTTCCCCTTGCTCTTGATCAATCCCCTGATCAGTCTCATCCTCACTCATTACCCACCAAGCTACACTGGCCTCCTTTCTGTCCTTCGCATACACCACGCCTTCGCCAGCTTTCAGGATTTTGTACTTATTGTTCCTTTTGCCTGAAATGCTTTTCATATGACTCATTCTTATTTTTCAGGGCTCAGCTAAAATTGCAAAGATGTTTTCCCTGACTGTTCTATTTAAAGGAACTTCCTTCAGTGATCCTTATCACTCTACTTATTTCCTTCCATAGCATTACCACAACCTATAATTTAAAAAAACATATGTTTTGGTGGCACCTGTGGCTCAGTGAGTAGGGTGCCGGTCCCCTATGCTGAGGGTGGCAGGGTCGAACTGCCATCGGCCAAACTGCAACAGAAAATAGCCGGGCGATGTGGTGGGAGCCTGTAGTCCCAGCTACTTGGGAGGCTGAGGCAAGAGAATTACCTAAGACCAAGAGCAGGAGGTTGCTGTGAGCTGTGACACCACAGCACTCTACTGAGGGCGACAAAGTGAGACTCTGTCTCTAAAAATAAAAATAATAATAAGTAAGGGAGAACATCTTTTGTGTCTGTTTAACAAGATTTCCTCATAGCAGAGGATCTGCAAAGAAGATCCTATCTACTGCCTACTTTGGAAGCTAGAAACCCACCTGGATTCCCTCAGGCAAAGGAAACAGACTCTTGAAGGAACGAGCAGTCCAGCCAGTTCTGTGCCAATGGGAGTCCCACTGATGCCTCCCAACACCTTTCTTTGAAGCCCCTCTTTAGCTCCCACAGCTTTTCCTCCCCTAGGCCTCATACTTCCTTTACCCCTAACCTACGGCCCCCTTAACAACTCCTTTCCTTTACCAAAATTCTCTATGGCCCCCTCTGGGACTCCAGCCCCTAGAACCCTGCACTCTCACCAGCACCTCCTTTCCTAAGGACCTTTCATCTCAGTGTCCAGCCTCAGCTCCCTCGTTTCTCAGGCTCCAACCTCCTCTGGGCTTCCAGAACCCAGCTTTGCCCTGCCTGTGACTTCTCATCCCAAACCCCTACTGTCTATCTCTGGCCCCCATCCCAACCTCAGCTATTGCCAGCCCCGTTCCTGGCCCAGCTCTCCTGAGATCCTCCTGTCTCTCCCACTCTCCTGATTTCTGCTGTTTGCCATTTCCTAAGGGTCTGAGGCCTAGCCTGGGCCATCTCCCCTGGCATTCCACCTGAACTGTGGCTTCTTTCTCTGGGAAGAAAGATCTTGGCCAGACACAGTGGCTGATAGCTGGGTACTCTGAGAAGCCTATAGGGGCAGATCTCTTGAGCTCAGGAGTTCAAGACCAGCCTGAGCAAGAGTGAGACCTCATCTCTACTAACATAGAAAAAATTAGCTGGGCATTATGGTGGGCACCTGTAGTCCTAGCTACTTGGGAGGCTGAAGCAAGAGGATCGCTTGAGACCAAAAGTTTGAGATTGCTGTGAGCTATGATGCCATGGCACTCTACCCAGGGTAACAGAGTGAGACACTGTCTTTAAAAAAATGAAGAAGAGAGTAGATCCTTCCCGTATTTTTTTAAGTAAAAGGAAAGTGACTCGCTATACAGGAGATAGTCGCTGTGAAAGTGGAAATGTAGCTTTAGAGCCCCGTACTTGGGGGTGAAATCCAGCCTGAGTCAGAATTCTACTTCTCTTACCTCCCAGTTCAGTGGTTTGAGGCTAGTTAATGAACTGTCTCTGCAACTTGGCATCCCCCCGCTGTAAAATGGGGACAGTAATAGCACCTACATCAGTGAGAACTAAGTCTGTGCCTGCTGCAGTGTGAGAGCCCCTGAAACATTGGGCTTTGCTCCTTTACAAAGTTTTTCAATGAAATAATTCATCAAAAACCTATTGAGTGAGAGCACCATGACTGCAAGAACATAGTACTGTTTAAAGTGGTATCAGCTTGGTGCCTATAGCTCAGTGAGTAGGGTGCTGGCCACATACACCTAAGGTGATGGGTTCGAGCCCGGCCTGAGCCTGCTAAAACAATGACAACTGCAACAACAACAAAAAAAATAGCCAGGCTTTGTGGCAGGTACCTGTAGTCCCAGCTACTTGGGAGACTGAGGCAAGAGAATTGCTTAAGGCCAAGAGTTTGAGGTTGCTGTAAGCGGTGACGGCACAGCACTCTACCGAGGGTGACACAATGAAACTCTGTCTCTAAATAAATAAATAAGTAAGTAAGTAAATAAATAAACTGGTGTTTGTGTGTCCAACCCCAGGTCCCTCCTGTCTGGGAGCTCCGATACCTTTCAGTACAATCGCATCTGCACAGAAAAACACTACCAGGGGAATTTTGAGAGTTTGAAACATTTAAAATAGTCATTTTGAGACTAACTTCAAATTTTGAGAGTTTGAAACCTTTAAAATAGTCATTTAACATCAGGAATGAGAAAATTACTCTGAACTGTGCGTTTAGGGTCAATAATGATTTTGCCAGATGACAAGGGACTCAGTTGAAGAGTGGTCAGGCAGGAGCCTGCTTCCATTTACATGCTTTCATCTCTGACGTCTCATATGCAGGGAGCTAGGACAGGAGGGCTGGAGGACCTCCGGGTGGCAGCACTCCATCCCCTCCTGCACTCAGACACACACACATCCAGACCCCCAACTGGACCGGCCCCAAGTGCACTCCCTGAGCTGGGGAGACAGCAACCACACAGAGATGCTGATCCCTGGTCCAGGCAAGGATGGTCAACCTGAGAGCTGACAGCAGTCGGCCCAGCTTACCAATCTTGTAAAATGGCAGACTATAGTCTCTTTGGTACGTGGTTTCTTGGTACCAAGGTTCTGCAGGCTTTGAATGTCTTCGAAAACAGATATATCGAATGAGCGTCTGTTGGTCTAGCTGAGGCTGATATTCACTTTTTCTCGGGGCTGGAATTGCCAAGTCTATGAGTGGTCTAAATGAAAATAGAAGAGTGTGATGAACACTCAGTAGAAAAAAAAAAAAATTCCATTTTCTCATCAGCAGAAATGCATTGCCCAGAAGCACCTACAAGGCTAATAAGCAAGACTCCCAGCCCAACCCCATTAAAGTGGCAAGTAGATGGCTTAGGCATGCCAGTCCCCTTTTTCCCTTTAGCATCACTCCCAATCTGCATCGAAACCTCCACTTTCTCCACACAGGCGTGGATACCTCCTGTACTCCAGATCTCCCTGGTGCTTTTCCCCATTGTAATCTTCCTACAGATGTCTGGTTCCTTCAAGGAACCAAGGCACTCGTTTGGTCAAATGTCTTGGGGTTTGATGGACCTGAAATCAGTTCTAACCTTCCTGTACCTCTACTCAGATAGGTACCTTTGGAAGAATAAAAATGAAAAGCCAAAATGCAATAGCAAAATATCTTTATATGCTTGTGGGCAAAATATCTTCATATGCTGTGGGCGAGCACTTACATTCACTAGCACAACCGGTTTGAGATATGAATGCAAGTGTACATTCAGTGGTACAATTTGGGTATAAGAAAATGTGGGTAGATTGAAGCCCAAATTTTATACCAATCAACTGTATGAGCTCAGGCAAGACATATCACTTCTCAGGGCTCCATTTCCTTCATTTGATTGGATCAGAATGACCTCTCAAGCTACTTCCCATGTGATCATTTATTACATTTGGACTGTATGCTATTTTAAACCATATATAGATGCCATAGCTCCCTTCTATTTGCATGGAGGAATTGACTGTATTGAAGGCTAGTAAGAGAAGAGAAGGCTGGTACAATGGTTCATGCCTATAAACCCAGCACTCTGGAAGGCTGACGTGAACAGATCCCTCAAGCTCAGGAGTTCAAGACCAGCCAGAGCAAGAGTGAGACCCCATATCTACTAAAGATACAAAAAATCAGCCCAGCATTGTGGCAGGTGCCTATAGTCCTAGCTACTCCAGAGGCTGAGGCAAGAGGATCACCTGAATCCAGGAGTTTGAGGTTGCTTTGAGTTAGGCTAATGCCATGGCATTCTGGCCTAGGCAATAGAGTGAGACTCTGTCTCAAACAAAAAAGAAAGGAAATTTATGAAATATATTAGATAATTAACTCAAATAATAGCAATCATATGTTGTGAGCTTACTATATTATGGAATTTTACATTATTTATTTTATTTAACAGATAAGGCAACTGATACTTAGAGAAGGAACAAAAATTGTCCAAGATAAAACATTTTAAGTTACTCAAATTGCTGGGGCGGTGCCTGGTGCCGGCCCCATATACCTAAGGTGGCAGGTGAGAACCCAGCCCCGGCCAAACTGCAACAACAACAATAACAAAAACGTTACTCAAATTGCTGCTTTTAACTTATTATGATTTCCAGCCTTCCTGAGCTAGAAAATAAGATGAAAGTCTCTATGGTTTTTGTTTTTTGTTTTTCTTTTTGTTAAAACTACACCTAGAAGAGTAGAAATCATTTAGAAATTCATAATTTGAGGAAAAAACTGAGTTTCAGTAAGTTTAAGTTTTTTGACCAAGTTGAAATTCTAAACTCATGGTCTTTCTGAAATTTCTTTAATAACACATATAATAAGATTTATATGGCTTGGCGCCTGTAGCACAGTGGTTATGGCGCCAGCCATATATACCAAAGTTGGTGGGTTCGAACCCGGCCCAGGCCAGCTAAACAACAATAACTGCAACAAAAAACCAAATTTGCTGGGTTCGAACCCAGCCTGGGCCAACTAAACAACAATGACAACTACAGCAAAAAATAGCTGAGTATTGCGGCAGGCACCGTAGTCCCAGCTACTTGGGAGGCTGAGGCAAGAGAATCGCTTAAGCCCAAGCGTTTGATGTTGCTGTGAGCTGTGATGCGACAGCACTCTACCCAAGGCGACAGCTTGAGATTCTGTCTCAAAAAAAAAAAAAAAAAACATTATATTTTTTGTTGACTGTAAAAGTAACATATACTCAGTAGAGAAAGTCTGAAAAATAGAGAAAAAGATTAAAAAGTAAAATACAAAATATTAAAAATTTCACAACTCATTGAAAAAAGTAATAACAGTTGGGTATATTTCCTTTCAAACTTTTTCTATTCACTAAATAATACTGTTATGGCTATCATTAGTAGTAGTACAAATTGTGTATTTTTTTTTTTTCATTTATCATTCTAACTTTAGTAACATCCTTGGAAATTAAAGTTTAGGGATGTGTCTCACCGGGGAGTTCTCTTTGCTCTGTGATCAAGATGAAATCTTGCCAGCTGTCCAGGGTACCAGCCTTGGAGGTCCTTTCCTTGGTGAGCAACGAATATACTAATGTAGAAAGCAAAGTAAGAAAAAAGCGATTATTACAATTATTCTTTACAGGAGAATACAAAGCTGTGATATGATAAAACCAACATATTTGGGTCTTTGCCCCCAGTTCCTGGCAGTAGCAGCTAAACCCTGTGGAATTTCCTGATAGGATTGTCTTTTGTCATTCATAACAAGCCCCTTTCCAGGACCTGAGTTTATGGAAATTGTAGGCCTCCCTTCCTCTACCATAGCCTATGGTGTCTGTAAAAAAAAAAAAGTCATTTATTTTCAGGATTCATATGGAAATATTTAACATGTCTGGTATTAGATTCAGAATACTAAGAAAAAAAAGAGGGCTGGGTGTGGAGGCTAATGCCTATAATCCTAGCCCTCTGGAGGGCAAGGTGGGCAAGTTGCTTGAACTGAGTTCTAGACCAGCCTGAGCAAAGAGTGAGATCCCATCTCTAATATTAGCTAGGCGTTGTGGTGAGAGCCTGTAGTCCCAGCTACTAAAAAGGCTGAGGCAAGAGGATTGCTTGAGCTCAAGAGTTTGAGGTTGCTGTCAGCTATATGGGCACAGCACACTACACTCTTACTGAGGGTAGAGTGAGACAGTGAGACTGCTTCAAAACAAAACAAATATATATATATGTATATATATATAAAATATACACACACACCTATATATGTAAAAAGAAAGAAATTAAGAGAATATAAAAAACCACTGAAGCAAATGTTGATAATTACTGAAATTACTGAAAAGTAGAAATGGGTAAATTAGGGGTTTAATATACTATTTTTTTCTACTTTTGATATGAAGCCAAAAAAGTGGTCTTCAAGATGGAGCATGACGGGCAGCGCCTGTGGCTCAAAGGAGTAGGGCGCTGGCCCCATATACTGGAGGTTCAAACCCAGCCTTGGCCAAAAACTGCAAAAAAAAAAAAGATGGAGCGTGAGAAGCTCAGTTGAAGCAGCACAGCTGACCTGCTCTGTTGAGCTCCCATTCTTTCCCACCCCCAGGCCCATGGTTATCTAGTTAAAGTTTCACTATGGTTGTGAGGATGTTTGTCTCTGGAGACTCCGAGGAGATAGTCACACCCAGACAATAGTTATTGGGATATTGATAGAGTAAAGGTTACTTTGATGATATGATGTTTTCTTTGATAATTCTCCTAGATATTTTGTTAAAGTAAAAATCAACTTCTGTTGTTTAAACATTTTGCATTGTTAGAACAGAGACTACTTTGATGTTATTTCCTGTCACATAAAATTTTCTACGCTGATTTCCTTGTATGTCATTATAAAACTTATTAGAATTATAACTAATATTTATATTAGGCAGAACAGAATTGAGAGGCTACGCTCACTGTTCTCCAGAATCGCTGGTCTTCGGGCAAATAAAGTCTGGTGGGCCTAACCCTATCTCTGTATATTGGCTGACAGTGACAGGCGGCCAGACCCTCTTTGTCCAGTAATAAATATGTTTACAAAATTTTGTCTTTTTTTTTTTTTTTAAATAAAAACAGCATTAGGGCTGGGTGCAGTGGCTCACCCCTGGAATCCTAGCACCCTGGGAGGCCAAGGCAGGTAGATTGCTTGAGCTCAGGAGTTTAATACCAGCCTGAGCAAGAGAGAGACCCTGTCTCTACTACAAATAGAAAAAAAAAACTAGTCAGGTATGGTGATAGGCGCTTGTAGTCCCAGCTACTCAGGAGGCGGAGGCAAGAGGATTGCTCAAGCCTAACAGTTTGAGGTTGCCATGAGCTATGATGCTACAGCACTCACAGAGTGAGACTCTGTCTAAAAAAAGAAAAGAAAAAAAGGAAGGACTAAGTATGCAAGATCTGCTAATGAAGCAGCCTGGTGATGTCACTGCACACGGCACTCATAAGTCTGGGGAAGGGACTCTGGTCATACGTAGGAGGGCCATGTCATGAGGAAGTTTTGAAGCACAAACAGTAACTAACAGGAAGGAGAGCTATGAACCCAAGAGGGCTTGGTCTAAGTAGGTGCAACTGGGTTGAGGAAGACTAGGTTAGAGAGTAGTGAGGCTCAGACTTTATGTTTTGAAATATATCTTACTTTATAATAAATTACTTTCCTTTTATAATATGGTTACAACCCTATATTGCTATTGAAAAATGTGTAATTCTTCTTAGTAAAGTATCTCAAGAATGGGGAAAAAAGTATCCAATGTACTCATTACTGATATAAAACCAGTATATAAATGACTACCTGCCCACACTAGAGAAAAAACACTAGTCTAGGAAGGGGGAAGGGAAAAAAGAGAGGAGTAGGGGGAAGGAAGATGGGCCATTGGCAGAAGGAGGGAGGGCGATTGCTGCCACCTTACCTAATGTGCACAGTGTGAGGGTGTTCAGCACGCCCCCTGGGTGAAGGGCTCAACTGTAACTTGAACTTTACCTTAGAATTGAAAACAATGTAACCTAAACAGTTTTACCCTCCTATTAACTTGAAATTTAAAAGGCAAAAATAAGGTGTAGTTGGTTTTTATTATTTACGTATTTTTTGAAAGAGTAGTAAAGACATTACAAAATATTTGTTATACAAAAAGAGGTGTTGTGTTTGAAAGATTGAGAACCACAGATGTAGCTAACATTTTTTAAAAGATTCATGACATGATATAGAAAGATCTTCTTTGATGTGAAAAGCAAATTTGAGGCCCATTTGACTAGAAGTAGCAAGACTGGTTGGGAAGTGAGTGTAATGCGCTCTGTGGGGTGCAATGAAGCTCTGAACTCCACAGCAGAAATGTGGATAAGTTGGGTTTCAAGGCAGCCATCTGTCTCCTAAAATGGGGTTTGGGGCAGCTGCCTGGATCCCCTGTTCTTGGAGAGCCCTGGGTTGAAAAATAGCCAGATAGGCCGGGTGTTGTGGCTCACACCTGTAATCCTAGCACTCTGGGAGGCAGAGGCAGAGGCAGGAAGAGTGCTTGAGCTCACAAGTTTAAGACCAGCTTGAGCAAGAGTGAAACTCCATCTCTAAAAAAAGAGAAATAGCCAGGCCTTGTGGCAGGCGCCTGTAAGTCTCAGTTACTCAGGAAGGTGAGGCAAGAGGATCACGTGAGCCCAAGGATTTGAGGTTGCTATGAGCTATGACCCCATAGCACTTTACCAAGGGTGACAAAGTGGGACGCTGTCTCAAAAAAAAAAATGACCAGACACCCCAAAGTAAGGCAAACATACAACAAAGTTTATTGAGGAAGAGAAAGATAGGCTTACAGAGTAAGATACAGGTTTACAGGGCAAGATACGTTCACCAAGTACAGGGAAGGGGCCTCCATTGTTGCATCGAAAGAGCAAAAAAGCAAAGAGGCCTGGGTTGGGGCCTGAATCAGGCCCACCTCGTGGTTCAGAGGTCACCTTGGAATCAGAGTCTTCCTGTGCATGTGAACCTCCCATGATCCACTCTGAGAACCCACCGGGGGTTGTGTCTGAAATGCAGATTGAAGCTAATGCCATGATAATTAGTCTTAAGGCTGTCCTGGGTCATGTCCAAGACTCTGCTGTGCCTGTTGCTAGTCTCCACAGTCTTCCACACCCTTTTGCAGTTGGGATGCTCGGTTCTGGCTGCTAGATTGGCAGGGTGTTCCCTCTTCCCCAGGTGTGAGCCATCTCTTGGGACAGAATGAAGGTGGGTGGTACCAAGATGGGAACCTGGGGGCCTTGCTCTTATCCTTTCTCCCTAGCAGAGCCAGATTACTACCTACCTAACAGATGGAGAGGAGAGGACTGCTGGAGGGTATTTTAGGGGGGAAAGATTAAGGATAAAAGAGAAGAAAGTATTCAAGACAAGGCTTAGGCTTCAGGCAACAGGAAGACTCCTACCCTTCCCCAGGAGAGAGGACAGGGGAAGGTGACCATTACTGGAAAGAAGGCTTTGTGAAGTTTGTGATACTGGGATATGTGGGGTCTTTTTGGATCGTCCACAGATTCTGAGATGCCATAAAAGTTCATAGAAAAGTGGAGAGTGAGCTCGGCGCCTGTACCTCGGTGGTTAGGGCACCAGCCACAGACACCCAGGCAGGTGGGCTTGAACCCAGCCCAGGCCTGCTAGACAATGACAACCGCAACAAAAAAAACAGCTGGGCATTGTGGCGGGCACCTGTAGTCCCAGCTACTTGGGAGGCTGAAGCAGGAGAATCACTTGAGCCCAAGAGTTTGAGGTTGCTGTGAGCTGTGATGCCATAGCACTCTACCAAGGGCAACATAGTGAGACTCTGTCTCAAAAAAAAAAAAAAAAAGAAAAGTGGAGAGTGAGTAGAAAGTAGCACATAGTTTAAAGTATCTCACTAAATATGTGTTAGAAATATGAATGGAGGGCAGCACCTGTGGCTCAAAGGAGTAGGGCGCCAGCCCCATATATTGGAGGTGGCGGGTTCAAACCCGGCCCTGGCCAAAAACTGAAAAAAAAAAAAAGAAAAAAAAAAAGAGAAAAGTAATATGAATGGAAAACTTCAACTATGCCTTCAGTTTGATGACTATTGTTGAACACACACAGTGTGCCCTGCATTCTGCTAGGTTCTGCAGATACAAAGCTGAGTAAGAAGCTGTGCTTGTCCCCAAAATGCTCCTTACATTTGGGGCATCAAGGATCAGTGGAGTACAGAAGAGGAAAGGGTGTCTAGAACTGAGCAGGCAGATGAGATGGGATGGAGAAGAGATTTGGGGGTAGGGGAGTTATAGAATCTAAGACCTGGACAGAGTTGGGTTCAGAGGGGAGACTGTGAGGGCCCGAGTGGCTTGGCTGTCTGATATGAAAGGCAGAGGTGGTTCTGTCTTTGTGCAAACAGAACCTCTGGGAGCTCTGATTTTCAGAAAAACCGCAGGCTGTCTGGGCCTGCCCTTGGCTGGGATAATATGACTAAGCTCTGAATCGTGAATAACAGCAGGGGATTAAGTCATAAGAAAGGAGTTGGCACCATAATGGGAACAAATGGCATTTCTGAATGCATTGAAGTGGGAGACATAGTTGTCTTAGGCACCCATCCAGTTTCTGAAGCACTGTCTTGGAATATCACCCTAGACTCTAGGGCCTAGAGCCACATGACAGTTTGTTAAGAATCCACCAGGTTCCAGAAAGACACCCTGATTTCTCCCAGGTGCTGTGCTGTTTGCAGTAGGCTGGGTTTCAACCATGGATTCTCCACTGGTGTGCACAGAACAAATGTCAGGGCACACCCGTGAGTCAACGAAGCTCTGCTCCCCAGACACAGTTGGCAAAAGCTGTTTTGAGAGGTGGCCCTTCAACAGTACCAAGTAACACCCCTGCCCACCGCCCCTTGGGAATATCTCTTGGGTTTGGCAGGAGTGGAGAGAGAGGGACAAAAGTGTGGAAGGAGGTGGGTATGTGTGGAGGGAGGGCAAGCAGGCTGGAGAAGTGAAGAGAATTTTTACCTCCTGATAGGAAATGCTCTGGAGGTAAATCTCATGGCCTGGCCACAGGTTGTGCAGTGCCCAGCCTGGTGGAATGGCCATGAAAACACATTCAGGCTCTCCAGGACTGCCCTGGGCCTGCTCAGGCTGATTCTATTGCCTTGGCTGTCAAGATTCCTGAACCAGTGTGGAAAGCCCCTTCCTTGTTGTTTGGGAAGAGGGAGGGAGTCCGGCTGTGTCTGATTCCATCCTGCATTATTTACAAGCCCCTGACAGCGTGGCTCTTTGAGGTGATGTGTTCAGGCCACAGGAGAGCACACCTGTCCCCTGAGAGGGTGTGTGCAACCTGAGCAGGGTCTGAGACAACATATAATACACACACGAGAGGTCAGCGGTGTCCATCCCTCCCTAGCCTGGACGTCTAGCCCTAGGTAGCCCATGCCACTGTGGCTATAGTCTTCTCTGTTACATCTCTGCTGTGCTTTACAAAGCATTTTTACAGACAGGATTTCATTTCATTTTCACAGTCATCTTGCAAGGTAAATATTATTCACTCTCTGTTTTATAGGAGTAGCCTGAGCTTCAGAGAGGTTAAGTGGACTTTCTAAATATCCCCCAGCTAGTAAATGCCACAGCCACAAATCAAACCCAGTTCTCTAAACACCATGTCATGTCTGCAGCCATCAATATGTGTGTACAAGGATTTTTTTTTTTTCAGAAGGTATTTTTATATGGGCTCTGGGCAGACAATAACCAAAAGGATAAGAAAAGCAATAAAGACACAACAGTGCTAGCTGGAAGATGCTTTCAGTTCGATTAAAAGCACTTATGGTAAGCTCTGATGTGTCTGCAGCACACGAGGTGCTAGGGATACAGTGACGATAAATATGTTTCTGCCCAAACATTCACAATCTGGTAAGGAAACCATATTTAGGCAACCAGCTAATCAGACAATGTGCTGAGTGCTATACTGAGGCTCCAGGGAATAAGTAGTTTAGCTAAGGACACCCAGGAGTTAACAAGTATAAAAGATGGGATTAAAGACAGGCCTGGGAGACCATCAGGCTCATGACCTTATCTCTCAGGCTCTACTGGCTCCAGGATTCTCCTCAAGGAATCAGAAGCCTCATTTTTCTTATCAATAAAGTGGGAATAAAATCTATCATTTCGTCAGGAGACGTTTGTACTTGGTGACTAACATATCCCATCTGTGTTAGATGCTGATGTCATTTCAGGCTGCCTCTGGATCTTTCAGAGGCTGGTCCAATCAAAATGTTAAAATTCAGGGGTGGTGCCTGTAGCTCAGTGGGTGCTGGCCACGTACACCCAGGCTGGCGGGTTCGAACCCAGCCCAGGCCAGTTAAAAAAACAAAACAAACAAACAAACAAACAATGACAACTGCAACAACAACAAATTAAAATTCATTTAAATTGAACACAAATTCTGTATCTTTGTATCATCCACAGCACTTGAACTTGTCTTTTCAGGAGCATCCTGGGGGAGGGGGGGTTCCACAAACCAATGCAACACTCAGCCCTGCCTGAGTGACAGTCTTTCAGTCTCCAGCATGCACTTGACACTTGTATCTAATACGATTGTTATTATTGTTACCGAAAGTTTGGTACTTGTCCCCCAAAGCCACATCAGAAAAACAGGGATAAACAGTTTGAAGAGAAGGAAAGAGAAGTTTATTGTTTTGTTGGCAAAGGAGGAAAATGGCAGACAATGGTCTCAAAATCTAAATTCCTGCTTGTGAGCAGAAGCACAGAGCTTTTAAAGGTTCTGATTCCGTATTCCCAGCTTGAGCCAAGACAATCTTGTGGCCTGTATCTATCTCATTTTCAGCTAAGAGAATCTCATGACCTCTGCCCAGATGATTCCCTTAAGCTGTTTCCTGTGGCACAAAGAACAAGAGACATTCCCTGCTTCTCCCAGCCACTGGCTTGAGGCAAGGATATAAGTTTCAGTTGCTAAAAAGTTGGGGAGACAGAAAATATTGCCATTTTCTCCCAGGCCATTTCCTCTGCAACATGATGAGAATTTTATGTGGTGACTACTACTTGTGAACCACTTAGTAGTTACTTTAATTAGATGCCCCTACTGGCTTGTAGTTTCTGTTTTCCCTATAGCCATGGGGGTTGGGTATTTAAGGATGAGTTGAATAAATGCTTGTGTAAAACAGCAGAAAGACAGGTCAGGTGCCCACCGTCACCAGGAGGCCAAATAAGTGACAGAAAAATGTCCTCACTCGTTCATTTTAGTGTAGTCAAAAATCGTGCATAGATGCGATTCCCAGGAATGGCATTCTGCAGAGGTTATGGTAGTGAATTGCAGAAAGCAAGCAAGGCCTGCGCCAGGCAGGGTAACCCCAGAGATTAGCAAAGTGCAGTGACCACAAGCACCAACAGGAGAGTGAGACCAGTGGGTTCAGGTCCCACCTCTGCCAATCAGGGACTGTGATTAGTTTAATCGTGCAGTGCCTTACTTTCCTCATCTGGAACTCACGCAGTTGTAATGATTAAGTGAAATAATACGCACATAGAACAGTGCTTGACACACAGTTACAGCCGTGGAAGGGTTAACCATTACCATTTCAGTGCGTGAGATAGGCAGGAAATAAACAATCAAATAATTGGGAGTCATGATAAAAGTTACAAAGGAAATCAAAAAGGGTGTGAGATGGGGAATAACTGGGTGGAGAGATAGGCAGAAGGAGAAGAGCTCTCACCAGGGTGGTCAAGGAACAACTTTCTGAGCAGGTGACAAGGCCGACATGTGCTGGCTGAAGAGGCAATGGCAAAGGGGTTGGAGCTAGGAGAAGGCTGGAGAGGAAGGCAAAGTAGTCTCTGTAGGACTTTGCAGGCCAAAGAGTGAGTTTGTTTTTATGGTAAATGCAATGGGCTGAAGGGATGTATGCAATGAAGGACCACGATCCAATGTACATTCCTTATGGAACTCACTTTGGATAATGGATTGTCAGAGGACAAGAGTGGGTTTTGTAGATGAGCAGGGAGAGCCAGTGGTGATCCAGACCACATGGTGGCAGTGGGCGAGCTGTCCTGGAGGGACAATTCCCGGCCAGTGGTGGTGGATTGGACCACCAGGTTAGGAAAGGCAAAGAGCTGCCCCACAGCAAGCATTGCAGGGAGAGGTGGGGGCACCAAGGCAAGTTTGGGTGCAAGGAGAATTGGGGCTGTGTAGTCTCCCTGCATGTCTGTGCCTCTGAGGACAGCCCATCTTCAGGTCTCCAAGGGATCCCAGGGGCTGCTGCACTTATTTCCACCCAAGACCTTGGGTTCCTCATGGAACCATGCCCTGTCATAGATTTGGCTCCATGGAGTACCAGGTGGGAATAACCAAGGGAGATTTGTTTCTATTTTCCCTAGATGAGACCACTATTCAACAAGCCCCATGGTAGACAAAACTGATCTCAAATACAGACAAAAAGAGCACAGGGCTCATGGGGAGGGAAGAATCAGGAAATACTGGAATCTTCCCCTGTTCCTCTGTAGCCTCTTTTTCCTCCTGGGCATTTCAGGGAGGGAAGGGCAGACTCTGTACTTTCCCTGAAAAGAGGATTCTTAACATATCTATGAAGGAAGCATCTGTCTCTATGAAGGAAGCATCCTTCCACTCTGACAGTTTCTGGTAGCAAAACTCCTTCTCTTTGTTGACCAAAGTCTGATAAAATAAATACTAAAGTAAAAATGAGACTTGCTCAAATCCAGGAAACCACGGAGGCTGGAAGAGGCTGGTCCCAGAATCAAAGTGTTAAGGGTTGCAGCCCCCAGGTTCATAGCTTCTACGTCTATAGGTGGTGAAGGGGGTATGATGTTAAGATGTATAGACTGCCATCTAATATCAAATTTAGCACAATAAAACATTTTTTGTTCCCTTGATGAACTTGGAGAAAGAGTGAAACCCTCCTGAGTTTCTGTCTGTGTAATTAGCTGCCATATTGCAGAAGCATAAGAGTGCTTTGTTTTACCCCAAGGAGAGTAAAGGGGTCCCATCTAAAACTTGGGTGGGGTCCTTCATACTCTATGCTAAATCCTTCCCCAAGTGAAAAACAGTATGCTGGGCGGCAACTGTTGCTCATTGAGTAGGGTGCTGGCTCTATATACCGAGGGTGGCGGGTTCAAACCCGGCCCCGGCCAAACTGCAACAAAAAATAAGCTGGGCTTTGTGGTGGGCACCTGTGGTCCCAGCTACTCGGGAGGCTGAGGCAAGAGAATCACCTAAGCCCAGGAGCCGGAGATTGCTGTGAGCTGTGACACCATGGCACTCTACTGAGGGTGATAAAGTGAGACTCTGTTTCTATAAAAAAAAAAAAATAATAATAATAAATAAACTAACCAACCTATGTTCAGGCTCCACCCATAACAATTAAACCAGAACCTTGGAGGTTGCTGTGAGCTGTGATGCCACAGCACTCTACCGAGGGTGACAAAGTGAGACTCTGTCTCTAAAAAAAAAAGAAAAAGAAAAAGAAAACAATCTGCTACACTGTGTTGGGAATTTAGAGTCCCTTGTTTGCTTAGATTCTGCAATGAGCGTGAGATTTCTCTTTCTTTAAACTTGGTAAAGCTTCATTAGAACACCCTGTCAGTTGTCTCTCAATCAGAGGGCAGCCAGGCGAGCAATTCTAACTCCCCAGGTACCTGCCTGAATGGCTTCAGCTCTGGGAGGATCTGCATCTGGACAAACATTACCTGGGTGGGATCAGTGGACGACGCTCTATAAATTCTCGTAGTCGGATGGCGGCCATGGTGGATGGGAGTCTGCAAGAAAAAGTACAGCATGAAGGTTCATATTGCAAGTTTCTACATGTTTCTAAGAGTGAGCTACCTGGTACCACAAATTCCATCTCGAAAGAAATCACAGTAAGAGAACTGGCACCGTGGAAAGGGTCTCTGTAGATTCTGCTAGACTATTTGGGGGGAAAAAATAAAAGACTAGTAAGGGAGCAAGAAGCAATGGCAAGCTTAAGCCAAAAGCACAGATAAACTTTTCCTTAAAAACCAAAAGTACTTAAAGAAAGATGGAGACTTTACCTCTTTCATGTTTACATGGATGGAGCTGGAACATACTCTTCTTAGCAAAGTATCCCAGGAATGGAAGAAAAAGTATCCAATGTACTCAGCCCTACTATGAAGCTAAATTATAGTTTTCACATGAAGGCTATAACCCAACTATAGCACAAGACTATGGGGAAAGGGCCAAGGAAGGGGAAGGGAGGGGGGAGGTTTCAGTGGAGGGAGGGTAATGGGTGGGGCCACATCTATGGTGCATCTTAGAATGGCTACAGGCGATCGCACTAATGTACAGAGCTATGATTTAACAATAAAAAAAAAACCCAAAAAAACAAAGGTACTGTGCTCATCATGTCAGCTGGCACTCTTGTCCTCTGACAATCCATTATCCAAAGTAAGTTCCGTAAGGAATGTACATGGGATCGTGGTCCTCCATTGCATACAACCCTTCAACCCATTGCGTTTAACACAGAATACAAACTCACTCTTTGGCCCGCAAAGTCCTACAGAAACTACTTTGCCTACCTGTCCAGCCTTCTCCTAGCTCCCCTTGCCATCGCATCTCTCATCCAGCACATGTCAGCCTTCTCACCTGCTCAGAAAGCTTTCTTGACCACCCTACTGAGATGCCTACCTCTCCACCTGGTTATTCCCCCATCTCATGCCCTTTTTGATTTCCTTTGTAACTTTTATCATGACTCCCAATTATTTGATTGTTTATTTCCTGCCTATCTCACCCACTGAAATGGTAATGGTTAACCCTTCCACGGCTATAACTGTGTGTCAAGCGCTGTTCTATGCGCATATTATTTCATTTAATTATTACAACTGTGTGAGTTCCAGATGAGGAAACTAAGGCACTGTCCGTGCTCATTCCTTGGTGGGCCTTCCTATTGTACAAGCGTGCAAGCTGAGCACTACATTTCCCAGAGCCCTTCACACTTGGAATTCTGGATATGAATTATAGTCCTTCAGTCAGCAGATTTGGAAGGTGGAAACAAGGCAGAGGCCATTCCTGCTGCTATGGTGTTCTTTGGTAGGAGAGCTTCGATGTCTCAGTGTTACATGTTTGGGATGTCCAGAAACAATTGCTGGCCTGGTGCGGTGGCTCATGCCTGTAATCCTGGCACTCTGGGAGGCCGAGGTGGGTGGATCCCTTAAGCTCAGGAGTTCGAGACCACCCTGAGCAAGAGCAAGACCCCATCTCTACTAAAAATGGAATAACTGAGGCAGGAAGATCACTTGAACCCCGACCAGAAGTTTGAGGTTGCTTTGATGCCATGGTAATCCGCCCAGGGCAAAAGAGTGAGACTGTCTCAAAAAAAAAACAAAACAAAAAAAAAACAGAAAAGAAAAAGAAAAAGAAAAAGAAAAGAAAAGAAAAGAAAAGAAAAAGCATTACTGTGAAGCCAATGGCTGAACTCTGTGTCCTAGAGTTCAAATTCCTAGCTTCCTGTGTGTGGACTCCGAGCTGCAGGAGCAATTAACAGTGGCATTGGGATCAAGTTCTTGAACCCAGTTGATCTCAAAGCAGCTTCTTGATTTGGGCAGACATAGCTGCATCAACATTGACCCAAATAAGTGGCCGACACAAGTTTCCATCAATGAAGGTTTATAAAGCCAAAATGAGGACGTATGTGGGAAAAACACAAACCACAGGCAGACCTGTGCCGGTTTTTCCTAAAGGGGCAGTTGGGACCTTCAGCATTTAAAGACACACTGAGAGAAGCATAAAAGCAGAAGGGAGGGAGTTGGTTAGAAAAAACGGTGACATTCTTATGAGATCCAGGAAATCTCCATTTTACATAAAGGAGGATGTTAGAAGAAAAAACAGGAGTGAAGGAAATACTGCTTATGTAGATGCCCGTGAGTAAACAGGAGAATGCCTGATCCTGCGTGTCCCCAGTTTTGTTACCTATAAAGATAAACTTGTAATTACTTACTCATGTGGAATTGAAGAGATTTCAGTTTGAAGTTGCTAGACATAGTTAAAATTTGTGCTTTTCTAATGGGAAGTCAGCAAGAAATGTCCTTAATGAATGATCTGTGGGGCCAGTCCTTCACAGGTACCTGAGGCCTTTACCTTCTGTTTTGGTTAAGGAATTGGGGGGTGGCCCCAAGATTTTGATTTTCTTTTTACAATACAGTGATGGGTCAGTTTTATAGAGGTGCTCTAGAAACTTCCTAGGGACCCCCCCAGAGCCTACTCCTCCGGCACGTATGATGATTTTGTAAGCACCCCGTTCTCTACATTAAACCCCTTTCTGTTTCCCATCCTGACCCTGGACTTAAACATATAATATATATTGTTTCTGGTCTAAAATGTCGTATTACATTTGATTATTTACTGGCGATTTTGGCCACAAGCAAACTACTACATTTAAATAGTCACAAGCAGGCATTTAAATATTTAAACTACCATATTTGAATATTCACATATTTAAGTGAGCGAAAATGCTGAGAAAGAGTCAGCAATGGAAAGGGAAGGTGAGTGGCTGGGGGACGGAGGTGGGAGAGAACCACACTTCATACCATTTACCTTTTGTGTCCCTTAGCAATTTTGCACCATGTGTATATAGTATGACATCTGGGCCTCTGCTTTGCATAAGCCTGGCTGCTAGTGACCTATGACCCCTTTCACTAGTCACACAGGCCCAGCAATGTTGTCCTGGGACCTGTGTGACTTGTGAAAGGCCATCTCCCCACTCTCTCTACTGATCACAATACATCCTGGTGGGTTAAATGAGGCAATAGCTCAAGAGACTGTTCTGTGACCATCAGGAAAGAAGTATGAGTTCCTATTTATGAGCTTGGATTGTGTGTCAGGTAACATGGGCTAACTCCTACTAGCCTCCCAGCAACCCTGCAAAGTATTTTTTTTTTTTTCTTGAGACAGTCTCACTATGTCACCCTCAGTAGAGTGCTGAGGTGTCACAGCTCATAGCAACCTCCAACTCTTGGGCTTAAGTGATTCTCTTGCCTCAGCCTTCTAAGTAGTTGGGACTACAGGTGCCTGCCACAACACCTGGCTAATTTTTGGTTGCAGTTGTCATTGTTTTAGCAGGCCTGGGCCAGGCTCAAATCCGTCAGCTTCAATGTATGTGGCTGGTGCCCTACTCACTGAGCTATGGGCGCCAAGCCCCTGCCAAGTATTATTGCTATTTTACTCCCAAGAAATCTGAGGTCCTAAGAAGTCAAAGCAGTAAGTGCAAGGTTACCAAGGAACCGGTGTTGGAACCCGCTGGCTCCAGTCTGTGCTGGCTGCTATGCTCTGTGGAAGCAATCACAAAGCACTCAGACCAGCAGCCAGAACAAAACTAGGGCTATTCAAAAGAAGCAGTAACCAGGAGACAGTAAGGACTGGAGAAAAAGTGTGTGATGCCTCGCTCTCTTCCTTTTATAGTCAAAACTTAACTCATTGCCCACAAGCTGGCTACTGCTTTATTTCACCTCTGAGTGTGTTTTTCAAAGCAACTTGAACATTTTCAACAGCCCTACATTATAACACAATGAGTGGTTCTCCAACCCAGTCTGATCATTATATAATATATTTTTACTTTTCAATGTATTTTAGAAATACACTGTTATGATTGTTTAGAAAAAAAGGAGAGAGAAAGAAAGAGAGAGAAAGAGAGGACGGGAGGGAGGGAGGGAGGAAAGGAAGGAAGGAAATCTGGGTAAACACAATTGAGTTCTTGCTTAGTTTGATGATCCAAACTCAGAAAACTTTGTGACTGTTGAGATTTGAGTTCACTAGAAGAGGGATGCTGGACAGAAGAATGCAAAGCATTCAGGCATTTTGAGCTCATCACAAAGACAACCCCAGCTATGCCTTTGATGAGTGTGATTGCTCAGTGCCTAAAAATTCTGAATCAGCGTCATGGGGAATAAACAGATTGTGGGTTGTCATGGTTTGACCTGAGCTCCCGGAATAATCAGAAGGCCTTGTCTGGGAGAGGTTACTCATCTTTAGAAAATTTCCTCTACTTATGTAAGGGGTATCAAATTGCCTTTTGTGTCATGAATTCTCTCTTGGGACACATAAGAAAGTGTAGTTTGTAGTAAGATCTGTTAGTACCAAAAGGTACTAGTTTTAGTCAATCTTAAAAAATACAGAAACATGCCAAATCTGAATGTGATCATGCAAGTATGGTAAACTTATCTTTTCCACATTCCACAGTCAATTCTATACAAGTGTTGTTCTCGGCACCAGCAAGAACCCAGCATCATCTTTCCATGGATAATGCATGCTTTTTTACCCACATTCTTGAGGAAAAAAATAAAGATGGGCATAAAAATGGGCAGTACTAGTCCCATATCTATATAAATGTTTTTAGTCATTTTATTTATGCTTATGGTTAAAAGTGTTATTCTAGAAAGAATTGACACTATCCGCGTGCAAAATAATACCCTGGAGTAGGGTAATCCGTTTTGTGGAACTTAAGACAAACGTTCAATGAAAGCATTTTCAGCTGATGAAGAGGGTTGTATTTCTCTTCATACACTTTAGGCAGGAACTAGCAATCTAGCTGATATTTTTACAAAAGTTGCTGGAAAATTTCTTGGAAAATGTCGAAATAGTTTTTGTGCACCGCAAGCTTTAAGCTAACTATTATTAAACATGCTAATGTTAAAATAGGAGAGAACAGCAAGAAAAGCTTCTTCAGATGCCAGGACAGAACACAGCAATGTGAGGGGAACGTCCAAAGTGACCGGAGGTGGAGCAGGAGGTGAAGACCTGATTTCTGGAGCAGGGTCAAATTGGGATCTCCGTTTTAACCAAGATGATTCAAGGAGAGGGTCAAAGGATTGCATGAGGAAAAAAAAAACGATGCTTTCTCAGGGACACCTAAAAGGTGTTTTGACTTTATGAAAAAAGAAGTTTTGAGCTTGACACAAACTAAACTTCCAGCAGCCTCTGAGGATCAAGTTTTGGGATTTCATTCTTAAGTTATCCATCTTTGGAAGCCTTGCAACGTTGAGCTGTCCCAAATCACCCTTGTGGATGAAGTCCCACTCATTCAATGTGCCTTTCAACAAAACTGTGGACGTCAAAAGAGCAAAGCCCAGGGCTGTTAGAACTAGTGGACACGAGAAAATGCATTTCACTGTTGTTCTAGCCTGTCGTGCAGAAGGGAGAAAGCGACCATCTACGATCATCTTTAAAAGAAAAACCTTTCCAAAAGAAAAGATTCTAAGTGGAATTATTGTCCACGTGTGTGAGAAAGAATGAATGAATGAGGAAGACATAAAAATCTGGCTTAACAAATTCTGGTCACAAAGGCCTGGAGGATTACTTAAAAAAACAGCTTGGTTTGTTTTTGATCACTTCAAAGCTTATTTTACACAAAGTACAAAAGCAATTGCAGCAGCCTTGAAAACCCAACTTATGATACCCGGTGGGCTAACCAGCCAACTGTGACCTCTTGATCTATCAGTAAACAAACCCTTTAAGACTGGTGAAGAAAGAGTGCATCATAGATGCAATCAGCTGGTAATGATTTAACATCTACAGGCAGAATCAAGAAAGCATCCATCATCCAGGTTTATGACTGAATCCTAAGATTGTGGAATGGTGTCAAGAAGGAAGTGATTGGCTGGGCACAGTGGCTCACGCCTATAATCCCAGCACTCTGGGAGCCTGGGCTGGTGGAGTGCCTGAGCTGGTGGAGTGCCTGAGCTCAGGAGTTCAAGACCAGCCTGAGCAAGAGTGAGAGCCTGTTTCTCCTAAAAAGAGAAAAACTAGAAGGCATTGTGGCAGGTGCCTGTAGTCTCATTTACTCAGAGGTTGAAGTAAGAGGATCACTTGAGCCCAGGAGTTTGAGGTTGCTGTGAGCGATGATGATGCTACGGCCCTCTACCCAGGGTGAGAGAGTGAGACTCTATCTCAAGAGCAAAAAAAAAAAAAGAAGGAAGTGATTGTGAAATTGTTTAAAAGTGGCATCAGCAATGCTAAGGATGGAACTGAGGATGATGAAATTTACTGGGATGTGGAAAGTTACCCTTTAGAAGATGGTGGTATTAGCTGGGCATGGGGGCTTATGCCTATAATCCTAGCACTCTAGGAGATCAAGACAGGTGGATTGTGTAAGCTCAGAAGTTCGAGGCCAGCCTGAGCAAGAGTGACACCCTGTCTCTACTAAAGAACAGAAAAACTAGCCAGGCATTGTGGCGCACACCTGTAGTCTCAGCTACACAGAAGGCTGAGGTAAGAGGATCACCTGAGCCCGGGAGTTTGAGGTGGCTGTGAGCTATGAGACCACGGCACTCTAGCCTGGGGCAACTGAGTGAGACTATGTCTCCAAAAAAACATTTTTTTTTAAAAAGGAAAAGACTGTGGTAAAGTAGAAATTGAAGAAAATGTACTTCTGATATTGTCAGTGATGAAGAGCTCTTTGCCTTTTATGATCAGTAAATATTGTAAAGCTGTTACTGGTACATAAAATGTCTTGTCCTTTGTATCTGTTTTTATGTTTTGTAATTATTTGTTGCATAAAATTTCTTGTACCATAATATGTTAAAAAATAAATGCTAAAATTCCTTTATAATACAAAAAACAATCTAAATACAAAGACATAAAAATTTGAATTAAAAAATTATAATGAAAGATTTTTTTTCTGAAAGTTGAGGCCAAAAATATGGATGCACATTTATACAAGGGAGCACATTATACAGAGCAAAATATAGGGTAACTTTCATCTCTCATAAAATACATAATTTTTTAGTTGCCTTAGTAGGAGATTGTCACTCAGATGTGTCCCAGGTAAAATTCTTCCACAGCAAACAAGAGTTTTTATCTATACCTTTATTCTAGTGTTTATTAAATTTCAAATTAACCAGAGGAGACTTTAAAACTTTTTTTTAGTCTCTGTCACCCAGGCCAGAGTGCAGTGGCTTCATAATAGCTCACTGCAACCTCAAACTCTTAGGCTCAAGCTACCCTCCTACCTCAACCTCCTGGGTAACAGGGCTACATGGGTGTGCTACCAATGCTGGGATAATTTTTCTGGGTTTTGTAGAGATGGGGGGGGGGGGTCTCTCTCTGCTCAGGTTGGTCTACAACTCCTGGCCTCAAGCAATCCTCCTGTCTCTGTCTCCCCAAGTGCCAGGATTACAAGCCACTGTGTCTGGCCTTAAAACATTTTTTCCTTTTATTTTTCATTCTTTTATAAAGCATTTTGTTTTAAACTGAAAGCATACCATGCCCCAAATAAATAATGCTGTAAGGCATTAAATGTACCCATAATCAACTATTCCCTTACTTTTATCTTCTATAAATAATCTATGCATATACTTAAATATTTAAAACCATAGAAGATATTCTATTTTTTATGACTTGGATTTCATTTAACAACATATCATGAAACTTTTCCCACATTGTTATGGAGTATTCTTAATTCTAATATTTAATGTTCTTTTGCATGTTTGGTGAGAACCCTCATCACCCTATTTAAAATAGGATCTCCCAAAAATAAAATAAAATAGAACCCCCTTCTACCTCAATCCCTAAACTCCTTATCTCTGTCTATGCCTATTTTTCTCCAAAACACTTATAAGCATTTTCCATACTGTATGTTTACTGTGTATCTTGCTTATATTTGTCATCCCCCAGTAGAAAGTCATCTCCATGCGGATAGAGAGAGGCGTCTTTTTTTTTTTTTTTTTATATGTGTCTGTTTTGTTCATTGCTGTAGGTCAAAGATAATAAATAGCACATGGGAGATATTTAATACATATTTAATGAATAGCTGAATGCGTTATAATGTATGAAACCAATCTCCTAAAATTGGAAATTTTGATCATGCTGAATAATTATCTCAAGGAATATATTTAATTCTATTGAATTTATTTCTTAAGCTGCATTCCTCAGAATGAATCAAGGCTTGGCCATCTTCATTGGCTCTTCAGAGAATTTTAGCCACTTTCATTGATTAATGTTGACCCCTAAAGCCATCGACTCCCAGTGCATAGACATGAAAATTTACTACTAGAAATTTTTATTACGCTTGTGTTCAAAAACGAAACCAAAGAAAATGAATTAAAAATATACATTGTATCAACCTTCCTCGAAGTTGATGTTCAACATGCTGAATTCAGGAACAAATAGGTAAGATTTATTTTGTAAACTTTTTCAGCAAATTTTTGGTATTATGTAACATAGTACAGAATAAACCAGAGTTCTATAACGTACAATAACAGAGTGAAAGACTAAATAAAATCCTCCCATTCCTAGTAAAATTTCTAGAACTTTCTCAACCTGATAAAGAACATCTACAGAAACCTGCAGGTAACATATGTATATAATGATAAAAAACTAAGTGCTTTCTCCCTAAAATTAGGAGCAAATCAAAGGTGTTCACTCTCACTATTCTTATTGAACATAGTGCTGGAAGTCGTAGCCAATACAATAAGACAAGAAAAAGAAATAAAATTTATACAGATGGGAAAGGAAGAAAATTGTCTTCATTTTCAAATGACATAATTGTCTGTGTGGAAAATACTAAGGAATCTACAAATAAACTAAAACTAACAACTATATTTAGCAAGATCACAGGATACAAGATCAACATGTTAAAAAAAAAAAAAAAAAAAAACCCTCATCTTGGGACCAGGCACAGTGGCTCACACATGTAATCCTAGCACTCTGGCAGGTCCAGGCAGGTGGATTGCCCTGAGCTCAGAGGTTCCAGACCACCTTGAGCAAGAACGAGACCCTATCTCTAAAAATAGCCAGACATTGTGGGGAGCACCTGTAGTCCCAGCTACTTGGAAGGCTGAGGTAAGAGAATCACTTAAGCCCAAGAGTTTGAGGTTGCTATGAGGTATGATGCCACAGCACTCTACAGAGGGTGACAAAGTGAGACTTTGTCTCAAAATGCCCCCCAAACCTTCATCTTTCTAAAATATAAATAAAAAATTGAAACTGAAATTTAAGACACTACTATTTAAAATTGCTTAAAGAAATGTCTTACAAGATACCTAGGATCTGTACACTAGAAATTGCAAAATGCTTTTGAAAACATCAAAGATGACCTGAGAGATGTATTGTATTCATAGATTGGAAGACTCAACATAGTAAAGACAACAATCTCCTCAAATTGATGTGACTTATCAAAATCCCAACAGGATTTTTGAAGATATAGACAAGTTAATTCTAAAATGTACAATAGGGCAAACATTATAGCCTAGTTATTTGTACCCTCACATTAATCTGAAATTTAATAAAAGAGACCAAAAAAGTTATACTTCAATGAAACTGACATAAAATTAAAAATAAATAAATAAAATATATAATAAAACCTCCATAGTTGACCACCTCACTCCACTAACCATCTCCTTAAGTTGACCTAATTTTCACAGACAGGGCATGACCACAAGTACACATGGGTACAGTATGCCTAGTTCCTTCTGTTGACCACCTCTGTATGTTGACCCATTTGTTACAGTCCCTTTGGGTGTTCAACTTACAGAGTTTCTACTGTATTTGAAAATGCAAGGGAACTAAAATAGCTCAAATGATTTTGAAAAAGAGAATTACCCTCTGGTAGAAGGGGAGGTCAGAAATAAATTCAGCAAATACCCAGTATTGGGCAGTGCCTGTGGCTCAAGGAGTAGGGTACTGGCCCCATATACCGGGGGTGGCAGGTTCAAGCCTGGCCCCAGCCAAAACTGCAAAAAACAAAAACAAAAACAACCAAACAACCAACAACAACAAAAACAAATACTCAGTGTCTATCAGACATTTTACATATGACTTCATCCAGTCCCCAAAAGAATTCTGCCAGTTGTTCCTTATTACGTTTATTTTTTTGAGACAGGGTCTCACTCTGTCGCTTGGGTCTATAAAGCACTGGGGCATCATCTCAGCTCACTGGAATCTCAAACTCCTGGGCTACAGTGAGCTATGATTGTACCACTGTCCTCTAACCTGGATGACAAAGCAAGACCCTGTCTCAAAAATAAATAACACCCGGCATGGTGGCTCACACCTGTAATCCTAGCACAATGGGAAGCTAAGGTGAGTGAGCTGAAGTGTTTGAGACCAGCCTGAGCAAGAGCCAGACCACATCTCTACCTAAAATAGGAAAACTAGTTGGATATCATGGCAGGCACCTGTAGTCCCAGCTATTTGGGAGTCTGGTACAGGAGGATCGCCTGAGCTCAAGAGGTTACTGTGAGTTATGATGCCACAGTGCTCTACCCAGGGCAAGAGAGTGAGACTGTCTCAAATAAATAAATAAGAATTGACATAATTGGCCTGGCCCACCGGGCTAAGAGCATGACAGCAACCTGACTACAGGATGCTTCTGTAGCTGGGATGTCTGCTCCTCACTGCCTTTGAGTATGTGTGTGCAAAGAGGATGTTTAAAAAGGATTTTCAGTAACTGAGTTATTTTGACAGTCTCCTATTCTGTTTCCACAGGAAGCCAGTCTTCTCAGCACAGGCAGGCTGGTTCCCCACTCCTGCCATTGATAAATTCTGCTATGAATTTTGGTTCTGAATCCTTTCCTCCTTGGCTTATTGGTTTCTGAATTAAATTACTCATTCTATTATTTAAGAAAATATTTAATGAGTGAAAACTCTGCACTGGGCCTTGGATAAATCTCTAGCAATTATTCAAGCAAGACATCTATTTCACACAGCCCCTTGCCTCTTCCATTAAGAGTAAGTCCCTAAATGTTGGGGACCGTATTGTTTTAGTGACTACTATTTTCACTCTCCTTGTCTTTCTCCTGTCTCATTCTTTATCTCATTGTCTTGCAAAATGTTTCCCATCTAAGAAGTGCTTGATGCACTTCTTGGAATGAATGAATACATGAAAGAATCAATCAATCAGCCAATCAGATAATCTAGTAATTTAGTTAACAGTTTTAAAACTTTGGTCTTCTTGAATCATAAGAAAACAGATAGTTTATCTCCATAAACTGCATTTCTAAAGAGAAAAAAAAAAAATTAAGGCTGGGCGTCTGTAGCTCAAGTGGCTAAGATACCAGCCAGAGCTGGTGGGTTCGAATCCAGCCTGGGCCTGCCAAATAACAATGACAACAACAAACAAAAAACAGCCAGGCATTGTGGTAGGCGCCTGTAGTCCCATCTACTTGGGAGGCTGAGGCAAGAGAATTGGTTAAACCCAGGAGTTGGAGGTTGCTGTGAGCTGTGATGCCACAGCACTCGACCTAGGGCAACAGCCTGAGGCTCTGTCTCAAAAAAAGAAAAAAAGTTAAGCTAAAACTATTGCAATAATTCAAAGTTGAAAGGGATGAGAATTCACTCCTAAAAGAAATTTTGACTTGACAAAAGGTTTTGCCACAAAGTTTCCTGAAATTGTGAATTCCTTAAATTTCGAACATTCAAAATGTAATCAACTGTGTAGTAATGCCACCCATAAGTGAATGAAGATAGAGGTACCCACAGTTACAGACATACTAGGCGTTACCTGCTTGGGTTGCAGTGGTAGAGACCTCCTTGTTCTCAAAAGTAATCCTCTAAGGACAGCAATTATTTCAGCTGCCTCCTGGTGTGAGATGTAGGCAAAGGCATACTACAGAGATGTGGACTTGATGCCTTTACATCATTCAAAGGGTATTGTGATGCACTGGAGGTTAGAAAGTTTTGCTAGGCAATGGCTTTCGGGTTTTTGTTTGTTTGTTTTTTAATTAAATCATAGCTGTGTACATTAACACAGTCATGGGGTACAATGTGCTGGTTTTATATACAATTTGAAATATTTTCATCAAACTGGTTAATATAGCCTTCCTGGCATTTTCTTAGTTATTGTGTTAAGACATTTATATTCTACATTTAGTAAGTTTCACATGTACCCTTGTAAGATGCACCCTGGTTTGGTCCCACCAATCACACTCCCTCCTCCCATCCTCCCTCTTCCCCTCCCCTCCCTCTCCCCTTTCTCCATATTCTTGGGCTATAATTGGGTTATAGCTTTCATATGAAAGCTATAAATTGGTTTCATAGTAAGGCTGAGTACATTGGATATTTTTTCTTCTATTCTTGAGATACTTTGCTAAGAAGAATATGTTCGGCTTTCAGGTTTTGGGCTTACAAAAAATAGAGATTTTTTTGGTCTCTGTGGAGAGCCCAGCTACACATGAAAAATTAGTGTGAAAAGGAAAACCATGCAGGCAAATAATTCGGCCTACCTAATGATTAGAACTTTGTTTTCTGAAAAAGGTTGTTCCAAGGACAACATAAGGTCAAAGGTCTGGGTGGTGATACTGGGCAGTACTGCCCTTTGTGAGAATTGAGGAGGTAGGGGGTGCCGTGAGAACAAATGAGACTGGCTCTGCCTGGTCCAAGACAGACTCCATCCTGCTGCTCCTGAAGGCATCAAAGGAGGCTTTTAAATTGTTAAAACAAAATACATAGTTCAAGCCACAGCATAGAACATCATAAGAGCACTGCTGTGTAGAACAGAAGTTCTATTTAGCAAGCAAAAATATTTATTCTGACCAACTCTTATCAAAACAAAACCAAAATAAAACAAAACACTGGCATTATCTACAGTGGGCTGTTCTAGTTAAATAAAGTTTGCAAATAGAAAGTAAAGTATTTCCGTGAGATTCCAGATGGTACTTAGAAGAGTTTCACCTATGTGGAACAGACACCAAATAATTTAATACCTGAGTCCTGGTGATATGGCATTTTGTTGGAAGCATGTAAGCTAGGGGAAATTTAAGTGTACAAAAACACAAGCAACATACTGGGCCTACACTAACGGGAATGATAGATTGTGTGATTCCATGGAGAACTACTCAGGGCCAGGCATGGTGGCTTACTCCTATAATCCTAGCGCTGTGGGAGGCCAAGGTGGGTGGAAGCTTGAGCTCGAAAGTTCGAGACCAGCCTCAGCAAAGCAAGACCCCATCTCTACTAAAAATAGAAAAACTGAGGCAAGAGGATTGCTTGAGCCCAAGAGTTGGAGGTTGCTGTGATGCCATGGCACTCTACCCAGGGCAACAGCTCAAGACTCTGTCTCAAAAAAAAAAAGATTAAAAAGAAGGAAATGCTAAATTGGTTCTCATTTGTTGAGTAAGCACCTTTAGTCTGCCAGGCATTATTTTAGCTGTTTGACAAAGATCATCTAAAATCTCCACCATCAAAAAAAAAAAAAAAAAAAAAGAAAAGAAAACAAACAAACAAAAAAACAAAACATAAAATCTCCACCATGGCCTAAAATCCCCACCTTCCTACCTTTTGGAAGGTAAGCACCTTCATTTGAAATGAAGGCTAAGAGAAACTAAGGAACTTACTTGAAGTCATACACTACAAGCAGGCTACAATGAATCTAGAATTTGAATTAAACTCCTTGACACTGAAGCCCAGATTGAATTATATTTTAATTAAAATACATTAACTTTTAACGTTAAGTGTAATGACCCACGATCCTCAAGAAAGAAAGAATCAAGCAAACAAAAATATCCCCATGTTCTTCAGGAAAATATACCTAGCAATATAAAAATGTCAAAGGAAGTAGAAAAATGAACACAAATCTCACTAGTCAGAAATTATTATCGTCCCCAATTGTTGATCCGCAGTTTGGATGTTATTTTAGAAATACAAAGAAATTGAGGCTAAGAATGAGATAGACACAAATAATTTTTTGTGAAAACTGGGATCATAGTATATACACCATGTATATAACATAATTTTTAATTATAATTATGATATATTAGAGTTATAATATAATATACTTATATTTTTAATATAATTTTATAATTGCATATAAAATATAATTTAAGTAAAATTTTTTTGTTACGTCATAGCTGTGTATATTAATGCAGTCATGGGGTACAATGTGCTGGTTTTATATACAATTTGACATATTTTCATCACACTGGTTAACCTAGCCTTCCTGGCATTTTCTTAGTTATTGTGTTAAGACATTTATATTCTACATTTAGTAAGTTTCACATGTACCCTTGTAAGATGCACCATAGGTGTGATCTCACCAATCACCCTCCCTCCACCCTTCCTCCCCACTCCCCTCCCCTCCCTTTCTCCTTTCCCCATAATCTTAGGTTATAATTGGGTTATAGCTTTCATATGAAAGCTATAAATTGGTTTCATAGTAAGGCTGAGTTCGTTGGATACTTTTTCTTCCATTCTTGAGATACTTTGCTAAGAAGAATATGTTTCAGCTCCATCCATATAAACATGAAAGAGGTGAAGTCACCATCTTTCTTTAAGGCTCCATAATATTCCATGGTGTACAGATACCACAGTTTATTAATCCATTGGTGGATTGATGGGCACTTGGGCTTCTTCCATGATTTAGCAATTATGAATTGGGCTGCAGTAAACATTCTGGTACAAATACCTTTGTTATAATGTGATTTTTGGTCTTCTGGATATATACCTAGCAGAGGAATTGTAGGATCGAACAGCAGGTCTAGAACAGAGGTCTTTAGATCTCTAAGTGTTCTCCAAACATCTTTCCAAAAAGAACGTATTAGTTTGCATTCCCACCAGCAGTGTAGAAGTGTTCCCGTTTCTCCACAGACACGCCAACAGCCCCGGTTTGGGGATTTCATGATATGGGCTAATCTTATTGGAGTGAGATGATATCTCAAAGTAGTTTTGATTTGCATTTCTCTGATGATTAAGGATGATGAGCATTTTTTCATATGTCGGTAGGTCATGTGCCTGTCTTCTTCAGAGAAGTTTCTCTTCAAGTC
>CAUYPK010116491.1:0-36098 GCA_963574355.1 Loris lydekkerianus | reverse complement strand
GGCAGAATACAAATGTCTACATACAAAAACTATGAGAATGCCATGAAGGCTACGTTGAACAGTTTGATGAGAATATTTCAGATTGTATATGAAACCAGCACATTGTATCCCTTGATTGCACTAATGTACACAGCTATGATTCAACAATTAAAAAATAATAATTTTTGAAAAAGGATGGATAGATTGGACAAGTAGATTTAGATAGTAACTTATATAACACCTGCTAAGTATCAAGTAATGTTCTAAGCCCTATGCATAAATATGTTCATTTATTCCCCCAATAATATTCATGTTAGGTATGATTTCATTTTTGTAGATGTGGAAACTCAAGCACAGGTATTTATGTAGTTTACCCAAAATGACAGAGCAAGTGAGTGGTAGGACCAGAATTTGGACTCAAAGAATCTGTGTTCTCAATGTTATGGGGGGAAAAAAAAAAGTCTATCTAGCTCTTTGATTTATTATGTACTGTAAAGTAGAAAGAAAACTTCCTCTTTGCCCTGGAAGTTTCACTGAAAGATCAACTCAAAATGAGGCAGATTAATAAGAAAAGGGGATTACAAATTTATTTACCGTATTCACAGAAAGAATCCCAGAGTGGTTACCTATATCCCAGTGTGGTCTGGAAGTTTATATGACCTCACTTTATAGAGGAGAGGCAGATGAGTAATGCAGGTAATTCTGTTGAGTGGCAATAAATAGTTACTATAGGGAGTATAGAATAGATACTTGGGACAATGAATAGATGGTGGGGGCGGGGGACAGATTGACTCATAAATAATTCTCTTTGGAAATTAAGTTAACCTGAGAGATAGGTATTATATTTAAAATGGGTTTGAGCCAGGTCTGGTTGCATCCTTATTATTGTTCTTATTATTATTATTAACTCATAGCTGTGTACATTAGTGCAGTCAAGGGGTACAATGTGCTGGTTTCATATACAATCTGAAACTAGTTGCATTCTTGATCCCCTTCGTTGCAATATATTGAGATAACAGGGAGGGAAAAAGAAGTCAATTGTTCTTTTTGATGGGTCTGTTTTCTTATGAAGAAATAGTTTCCCTGCCCCTTCTAATGCCTGAAGATCTCTAAGGGAGGGGCTTTAAGGCTACATGCTCGTTGTGGCAAGGAACCAGTTCAATGAAATGTCTTGAGCTCCTTCAGTGCTTACTCTGTGCTAGGTGCTGTTCTTAGCATTTTGCTTGCCTTATCTTATTTCCCTACCATAATTTCCAGTTTCAGTCTTTTACAAATTGCCAATATTTCCCTACCATCTTATTTCCCTACCATAATTCTTTGAGGTAGTTTTAAATATTCTCCCAATTTCAGAGGTGGAGAAACTGATGCCCAGCATGTTCTTAACTTGCCCCCAGTTCACACCGCTAGAAAGTGGTAGAACGGATTTAAATCCAGACCTCTCCTACTTCACAGTCTGCTGTTTTCTGCTAGTCTTTCCAGGGTTCTAGTTTGTACTTTGAAAAGCCTCATGGCAATACTTTCATGTTTATATAAGGCAAGGTAAAGTAGGATTTGGGTTGTTTATGTAGCAGGTTGAGGCCCTGAAAGGGTGTTCTTGTTTTCATAGATCTCAATCATAACGATTTTCTGAAGGAAGAAAAATTCACAAGAAGGAAATGAATGTTTATTAAGAATTTTATGTACCTGATGACTTCACACGGAGCATCTTCTCTGTAATGATACTAATTATGACAATATGAAAATATTAAATAAATGCTCCCCCAGTGGACAGGGGTTATTGCCAGGATGCCAAGTTTCCCTCTTCAGTAGGAGTAGGGAAAGGAAGTAGTGTATTCTTCACTGAGGAATGGAGGTTTATTCTGAGATTTTGCTAACAGGGCCACAGGAGGATTGGATGTTGATTCCTTGACTGAAATCTTTATAAAAACTAGACCTGAAACACTGAGCTATCCACTGGTTTTGAAAAAAAGAACGTAAGGATCAAAACAAGTTCCTCTCAAGATCCTGGTCAGACACCCTATAAATATTTTAATTTTGTTCTGAACTTCAGAACATCAGATTTGAGTATAGAATAAAAAAAAATCTTGTTCTGTTACAGACTTCCCTTAAAAAGAAAGATGAAGGTGGAGTGCTTCTCTTGGGTTGTGAGACAAGCTGAGAGCTTGTTTGATTCCTTTGCCTGTTGTTTTAGACAAGAATGACCAATTAGATTATTTGCATGCATGCAAAAAGGAAGCTGACAAGGGTTTGTTGATTGGACCTGGCAGGGTTCAGTTCAGGGAATGACTCTTGTGCTGACATCAAATAGCAGTGATTTCAGGTTTATGACAGTTATCAAATATAATGATGTGGAATGAGGCCAAATGGTACCATAATAGCAATAAAAACCAACCTGGAAAAAGAGGTGCTTCCATCTGTTTTGTTGCTACTCAGGGAGCTTGATTGTGGGCATTCAAGACTGGTGATCTGACAGTGAGATATCAGGTTTTGTGATTCCTCTTAAGTGAAAGATAGGGCTTCCTGGACTGCTGTGGTCACAAAGGACTTGGACGATGATAGCTGTTTCCTGGCGGATGCCAGATGTCACTTGCACAATCAATCCACACTGATGGTTGCCTTCTTGGGAGGTGAGAAAGGGCTTGAGTGGGTTGGAGTGAAACTGCCAATATTCAAATGAAGTAGCTCTCGTGCAACCCAGGCCATTACCATGCTTCATTTTTGTCTATTCACAACTTTTCTTATTTGGACATTTAATGAACGATCCCTTGTATTTCATACAGGGTCTTTTGTACAATATTGTTCCAAGAGATGCTTTGCCCATCCCAAGCAAACAAGTAAGCAAGCAAAATCTAACCCATGATTAAATGACTTTGAAAAATAATATTCAAGTTAGCATACCAAATCTGGAAATCTGAAGTGCTCTGAAATCCGAAACTTTTTGAGTGCTGAAATGACACTCTTTAGAACCTTTCAGACAACAGATTTTTATATTTGAGATGCTTAAGGCATAATGCAAATATTCCAAAGTCTGAAAATATTCAAAATCTGAAACACTTCTCATCTCAAGCATTTTAGATGATGTGTATTAAACCTGTATGTGATACTGCTGTAGTGGAGTGTTTGTGTTCCTCAAAATTCATTTGGGGAGATTCTATCCCCCAAGGTAATAGATATATCGGGAGATAGGGCCTTTAGGAGATTACATTATGAGGGTGGAGCCCTCAGGAATAGAGCTCCTTGATCTTGGACTTCCCTGCATCTAGAATCATGAGAAATGAATTCTGGCTGCCTGTCAGCCACCCAGTTTATGGTATTTTGTTATAGTAGCGCACATGGACTAGGGTAGATGTCATCCCTTTTTATGGCCAGCCTTGCCTGTGAATGTATTAGAGAGTTCAAGTTCTGCATTATGGACACCTGTTCCCTCTTCTTACCCAGAAACTTTAACACTTATTTGACCCTGCAGCATTTTACCTATTACCATCCTGTAGAGCATGCGTTCATAGAGACACATTTTTCTAATTCCATTTAAGAAACTGCCTCATTAACTGACAGTGCTAGCTTGGAAGAGCTTTCTCAGTACAGGCAGGATATGAACACTGTTAAGCTTCCCCTGGGTTTTGAAATCTGTCTCTTCATCAGAGCTTGGAGGTTACTACCTTATGCTTAAATGTGGCCACTAGTCTTCTGGGGGGTAAACACTGTCCACACTGAGGTGAGTAGAGGCTCTCTGAGCTGGAAATAGTGTGCCCAAAGAAAGGTGCAGACAATAGCATATATCTATTTTTTGTTTTTAATTGAGACAGAGTCTCATTTTGTCACCCTTGGTAGAGTGCCATGGCATCATAGCTCACAGCAACCTCAAACTCTTGGGCTCAAGTGATTCTCTTGACTCAGCCTCTCTAGTAGCTGGGACTACAGGTGCCCACCACAATGCCCAGCTACTTTTTTTGTTTGTTTTATTTAGCAGTCCCTGGGACAGGTTCAAATTCGTCAGCCCCAGTGCATGTGGCCAACACCCTAACCACTGAGCTATAAGCACCCCAACTATGTTATTATTTATTTATTTATTTTACTATTATTATTATTATTATTATATATATATTTTTTTTGCAGTTTTTGGCTGGGGCTGGGTTTGAACCTGCCACCTCCAGCATATGGAGCCAGTGCTCTAGCTCTTTGAGCCACAGGCACCGCCCCATCTATGTTATTTTTTAAGTCTCTTTAACATTTAGGAACAGAGAGCTGTGTGGTTGAAAGAGAGTGTAGGCAGAAGGGACTGTTTGTGTTCCCTCTTCAGGTATAGATAAGGGGACCTAGAAGCACATGAAAAGGTCAGTGTGTAGGAGAAGACAGAGACTCTGGAATCTTTGTCATGGTGTTTGTTGGTGTGATGGTTGACTTGGGTGTCACGTGACTGGATTAAGGGATACTCAGACACCTGGACAGTGTCATTTACTGTCTATGCTTCAGTAGACACGAATGCTGTGCCTCTTCTGATGAAAGGGAAGCCTGGGTAGTTTTGCTTTTGACTAGAATATTTGAGCTGCCCCAGGTGTGTCAGTGAACATATTTCAGGAGAAGTTTGGAGTGTGAACTGGTGGACTGAATGGGGAAAGTCTACCTTTGATGTGGGAAGACACCATGCAGTCAGCTGGGGGAACCAAACAGAACAAAAAGGCAAAGGAAGTTGGAATTCTTGCTCTCTCTTTCCAGAACTGGAATGTCCTTCTTCTCCTGCCCTTGCAAGTCAGAAGTCCAGGTTCTCTGGCCTTTGGACTCCAGTACTCATAGAAGAGGGCTCAGACTGAGAATTACACCATCACTTCCCTGGTACTGAGGTCCTCGGACTTTGAATGGAGCCAAGCTACTGGCTTCTCTGGTTCTCCAGCTGGTAGACAGCTGATCATGAGACTTGCTAGCCTCCATATCAAGTGAGCCAATTCCCTTAATAAATCCCTTTTTGTATACCTCTGTTCCTATTGGTTCTCTCTAGAGAACCCCATTTAAAAATCTGGTCAAGGATCCTTGAAGTCCTGCAACAATTTAATAAAACACAGAAAAACTCAGGCCAGTTCTAACAGAGGAGATCTTATTATCTTCTTATAGGGCCAGAGGCCAACGCATCATTCATAATATGTCTGTTGTCTTTAGCCTAGTTCAAAGGTGAGTGCATGTTCTTGACAAAGTCTCACATAGTTCTCAAGAGAGACTTTATTCCAAAATTTTGTTGCACGGTCTGATCCCAGCGTGAGCCCTAGTTGCACAGGCCCTGTATTAATATGGAGGTTTCAGGTTTCAGTAACCAAGGCAAAATCAAACTCTCTTAAGCCCCAAAGAAGAATTTGGGGATCACATACAGAAAACTTCAGGAATACTGGTTCAGACCCAACTAGATTCAAAAGCTCAAGCAGTTTCTTCAGGCTTTGGAGTCAGTCAAGGACCATTTGTCCATCTCTCTTTTCCCTCTTCCCAGCTCCAGCATCCAGTGCTACATTCCTCTGAGCTGGCTTTCATCTCAGGCAAGTCCTCTGTGTAAAACAAAAAAAAAAGTCTTCTAGAAATTCCAGATTCACTTTTTGTTTTTTTTTTTGCAGTTTTTAGCTGGGGCTGGCTTTGAAGATGCCACCTTCGGCATATGGGGCTGGCGCCCTACTCCTTTGAGCCACAGGCACTGCCCTACAGATTCACATTTTTATTATTTATTTATTTTTTTTTTTTTTTGCAGTTTTTGGCCGGGGCTGGGTTTGAACCCACCACCTCCGGCATATGGGACTGGCGCCCTAGCCCTCTGAGCCACAGGCGCCGCCCTGGATTCACATTTTTATAAGCTAACCACACAATTGAAAAATGCCTTCTCTTTTCCAAGATCTCTAGCAAAAGTCTTTGAATTTGGTTTCCTTGGGCTAGTTTGAGTTACAGGTGTATTTGTGAGCCCCATCGCTGTGCTTGGGGTGATGGAAACACTGGCAAGGCCAAGGTCACATTCCCACTTCTGACACTGGGGATGCGGGAGCACGTTGGATCCCACTGGCTGAGAGGGAGGGGTTTGCTCATGGGGAAATTGAAGTGCTGTGGCCAGAAGAAGGGGCACTACAGTGGGAAGGGAAAGCAGGTTCTTTATAACAGTGTAATCTGCTTTTATTAGCCGGGGCGGGGGAGTGACCAGGGAAGGAAAGAAGTCTAGGACATTTTGTCACGATGGCAAGGATAAATAAGGCATCTTTGCAAACATTGCATAAGATCAAGAAGATGCTCATATTTTCTTGCATGAGTCATAGCAACTTGTGACTTGTGTTGGCTGTTCTGTGTTTGTCCTCCCCTGTCACCTTCCATTCTCTGTGCCCCTCTTCCCTGTTGAGAGAGTCAGGACTTCGACTTGCCCAAACTTGCTTGATCTCTGACTTCCAATGGATTTCAACAGGGGAGGCATCTGCAGGAAACTGCAGGGCAGAAGGGGAGGAGTTGGAGTGTTTCTCATCCTGTTCTTTTCCTGTGTTTGTGATTCATTAGGCTGCATCCTGAGTCCTGCCTGGGCAATCCTCTTCCTTGGTTCTAGTTATCCATTTCCTCTCCTTGCCGCAGCAGCCTGGAGAGGCTGTTATGGGTCAGGGCTGCTGGGATCCCTAGTACAGGGGTTGCACATCATTTCCTTTCAATTCCTTTAACCACACCCCTGCCTCTGTTAATAGTCCTTTTCTTAAATTCTCTTTAGGTTCTCATCCAAATATGCCTTCTCTTTCTTCCCGGGTCTCTGATCTTCATTCATAAATAAGGGTTTTTGAAAGGCCTTGAGATTTATCCCCTTTCCATATCCAGAGGTATTCATACCTCTGGACAGGTATAAACATCCAGACTAATATGGGTCCTAATTATTAACTAAAGGAATGGGGAGAAAAGCCTTTTGAAGTTTTGAAAGAAATGAAGGTTATCATAAGATGGCCCTGTTTATAAAAAAGGAGAAGAGAGAGGACTGTAAAAAGAGCTCATTCCAGAGTGAGGGGAGGCAACACAGCCCTTACCGCTGGGGCATCTAGATCCCAGATGCTTGGTGCTAAGAGTGGGGCTGAGGATGTTTCCCCAATCCCAGTTGCCCCCCAACCCCATAGGGACTTGTCCTTGTCTCATTTCTTGTGACCTATGATTTACCTGCCATGCTCATGTCATTGGCTTTGGTGTTTGGGGGGGAGGAGCTGAAAAGACTAAAATTACAGGGAAAAGGTAGGAGGTGGCAGTTCGGGAAGGGAAAGAAAAGAAGAGAAAGCCAAAGCCTAAAAGGCTGTGGAGAGGAAAGAGTAGTGAACGGAACGCTGGCCAAGGAGGGAGAAAGGGAGTTCCAGGTCCCCAGCTGGCAGGATTCCCTGGGGGCCCTGCAGAACTTGTGCTTGGCTTCGGCATCCGACTTCGGAGGGATGGTTGTGTGGATGGGTTCTCTGGGGGAGTCTCAGCACCCCAGGATCCAGCTTTAACCCATCCCATGCCAAGGGCACTCACCAGAGGTGAATTCTGATGGCAGCAGAGGGACGCTGTGTAGGATGATGTGAAGAAGGCTGGGCCAGGAGTTCAAAGCTGACGTGTCTGGTTTCTAACACTCACTCAGTTTTAGACTTGGGGATAACTTATTTGACTTGCTGAGTCTCTTTGCCCTCCTCCATAAGATGGAGGTAATGTGCCATCTGTACCGTTTTCATGATAGGGTAATTGGAAAGCACAGGTGTCCAAACCTTTTTTGTCTCTGCCTCACATTGGAAGAATAAGAGTTGTCTTGGGTCACACGGTAAATACACAAACACTAAGAAAAGCTGATTAGCAAAACACAAGTTCCTGCATACTTTTCATGATATTTGATGCCACATGCTGTGCACGGGCTGCAGGTAAGACATACAATCAGATACGGAAATAAAAGAATGTTTTATTTTAAAGCTTCTTTTTTTTTTTTTAATGGATAGGACAGTTTCTATTCCCTCATGGTCATTGTTTTGAGGAAAAGATATGTATATAGCTATTCACACCTTGGGATAAGTAGACAATCAAGTCACGAACTCATCTCTAGGGCAGTGTTTTTCAACCTTTTTTATCTCACAGCACACTCATACCTGTAGTTAAACTTCCATGGCACACTTAAAATATATTGATAAAAAAAGGTAAAAACACTGTGCTTTGAACTTCTTTCAAAAATAATTTAGTTAATGATCTTTACAATTTTTGTGGCACACCTACAGTCCTCTCCTGGCATACCTGTGTGCAATAGCACACCGGTTAAAAATCACTGCTCTAGGGGAGCTTGAAGGTAAACGCCTCCTCCTCACCCACAGTGGGGAGGAAGTACTCTTAAAGGATAGCAAGGAAGACAGATCAAGAAATGGACAAACATTCCAGGCAGAAGGTGCAGCAAACCTGAGGACGCAGCAAAATATTAAAACAGCCACAGTCACATGAATAGTTGCAGCAAGTCAGGCATGGCTAGTTACCGTGCTGAACCAACGTCAACAAAGGAATTGAGGGAACCAGCATCTTCTGAAGTATGTCCCTTGGAACAAGAGCCCTGGGGGATGAATGTTGAGAACAGGGTACTATCCTATGATTATTTATATTTAAGATATTACCTTCCTTCTTCAACTTCTTGGAGATTAGCACATTAAAAGCTCTGATAAATACTTCATTAGTATATTAAAGGCTCCGATAAGTGCTGCAATAAAACCAATAACCTGTTTAATTTTGCGTTATCTAGTTTTGTCTACTCTCATTTAGCTCTTTCAAAAAACACTTTTTTTGTGCTTCTTGGAATTGATCATGATAAAGGAATGACATGGTTATAGCTGAGTTTTAGAATAATCATTCTAATGGCCAATGTGGAAAGGATGCATTAGGGGGAAAATGAAGGCAGGGGGACCAATAAAAAAAATTTAGTGGTAATGTGAAGGCAAAGGGGAGTGATTAAAGGGAAAAGGGAACTAGATGTATAAGAGAGAGAGAGAATGAATCATTCAGTACTTGACTAGTTAAATATGAAGAGAAAGAAGGCTATGCACTCAAATATATTTAAAACATTTATTAACCTTATAGCATAACAGCAAAAATGTTGATTGAATGCATATTATGAGCAAGGCAATGTTCTAAAGGCTTATAATAAATTTATTAATATAATCTCTGCAAAAAGGGAGGTGCTATCACTTTATAGATGAGACCAGCCTAAGCAAGAGCAAGACCCTGTCTCTACTAAAAATAGAAAAATTAGCCAGTTACTGTGGCAGCCACCTGTAGTCCCAGCTACTCAGGAAGTTGAGGCAGGAGGATTTGTTGAACCCAGGAGTTTGAGGTTGCAGTGAGCTAGGCTGATGCCCTGGTACTTTTGCCTGGGTGACAGAGAGAGAGTCTGTCTCCAATTAAAAAAAAAAAAAAAAAATAGAAATTGAAAGTGCTATGTGGTGCTGCACCAGCTTTGTGTAATAGGATCAGGCTGCTGGTATATCTGACAACAAGATGATTTCTATCATTTAGGACTGTTATCAGCAGCTTCTCTACAGAAACACCTTTCATCCCAATATCTTGATCAGATCCATTTTACTTCTAGCTGGGAAGAGGCTAAAGTCTGAGTGCACCAGCCCGAGGTGTTCTGTTGAGAACGTATGTGGTCACTCTCCTTCACAATTTCTCTCTGTGTTTGTCCCCAGTGCTCCTAAACACTTGTTCCCCAGCAGCGGCCAGTAAACATGTGGAAGCCAATGCTTTCGTTACATTCCCTGCGATGTGCTCCAGCAACCTTTGGACAGCCTGGCTTGCCTTTTATGCCAGAGTGATACTTGCTCATCTAAGAAATTAGGCTCAAAGCAAAAGAAGAAATGAGATACAACTGCCACGCGACGCTGACTCAAGCGCGTGTGTCACAGACTTGAGGAAATCTCATTAGTGTTGTGCTCCACGCAGCCAAGTTTGCTTAAAAAGAACATCAGGAAGCTGGAAATGGCTTTCTGCTTGGTGGTTTCCATCACGCGAATTGAACCTTTTGTTCTATTCAGTGAGCATTTATTGGGTGCCTGCTTTGCCCGGCCAGGCAATAAGGGACCCAGCGGTGTTGCAAACCCGAGTGACCTTTGCCACCAGGCAGGAGTGTGTGGTTTCGTGAGGATGGAGATGCCCGCCACGTGGTCACACAATCACAGGTGAACCTGGACTGTGGAGTCTCTGACTAGGAGAGGTTTGTGTGCCTGGAGAGCCAATAACAGGAGAATTTGGTCTAGTCAAGGAAGATAGGATGTGAGGATTTGGGGATCTATCTGAGGTTTTAAGGGGGGGCAGGAGTTACCTCTGTGAAGACGGGGAAGCAAGACAGTTCCAGGCAGGAGCTGAGTGTTGGCTTTCCTGTTGTGGAGGAGCTTTGCCTGTATCAACTCATGTGTGGCTAACGTAGACATGCCAGTGTTGTTTCCTTTATTCCAGAGGCCTACCTGCGCTCTACTGTGTGCCTAATATGAATTTGTTTATGTTTTAATTGACTTATTTGGCTCATTAAGTCTACAGTCTGTGACAACTATATGCTGAATAAAAATACTGAGATGAAAACTCATCACCATGACCAGCATCCCTAAAGCTGGAAGTGTTCTAAAGGCTTACAATAAATCAACTAATATAATCTTTGCAAAAAGGGAGGTGCTACCACTTTACATCTGAGACTAGCCTGAACAAGAGTGAGGCCCTGTCTCCACTAAAAATAGAAAACTTAGCCAGGTGTCGTGGTGGGTGCCTGTAGTCCCAGGCACTTGGGAGGCTGCGGAGGATTTCTTGAACCCAAGAGTCTGAGGTTTCCTACAAGGGACTCTGGCAGACCTATTTGTGATTTTCAGATGCGCCTTTTATGAGGCTTGTGGCAAGAAGCTTCCTCTCTCTGAGACTTAACTCCTAGTCTGTTTAAGAATAAAAAGGCTAGTGATGTTTGTTTAATTTGATTACTGTGAAGATCAAGTAACACAATTACTGGAACAAAGTAGCCCCTTGATGAACACCTGTTGCTTGAATTTTGGCATTTGTCTTGAACTAGTCTTGGGCTTTGGAGTTCAGCCTGGTCTTCACTTATGAATGGATTGTAACCTGGTTCTTTAAATTTCCACCTGCCAATTCTTCTTCCTTATATATCTAGAAATAGGTATATCACCTAAAAACCTTCAGTCATTCTTTTTCTGGTAAACACATTCACGTATTATTAAAGAGTCATTCATTTATAGATGTCTAAAAATTGCATAACAATTGAATGATTGGTCCAGCTAGGTGCTGGGGAAAAAGAAAAAAAAAAAGGTTTTTTATGCTGTTATAATCATTCATGAGTCTTAAAAAGGATTGATGATTAGAGAATTCATGAAAGCTGGTACGTATTCCTTTACCTTAACACCTGACAAAAGAACTGTATGTATAGCCCTGTCATGTTTCAATTTTGTATGCTATTTTGACTCAAATTTTGTCCAAATAATCCTCATTCTTTTAGTGTTAACAGTGACATCATCACTGCCCTCAGGACACCTACAAAGCTTCATTTTATTAGGGAATTTGCATATATTTGTGCCAGTGATAGAATAGAAGGTCAGACAATTAAGTTCAGGAACTCATTTCCCAAGAAGTGCTACATACCTCATTGCAGAATATCACTATGGTCACCTTGGAAGTACTTCCCTGGGGAAGCTATGCACTAGCAACGGTGCCTAGTCTACCCTTCAAAGCATATTTAGAACTCTTTATCAAGAATAGTCATCAGAGCTCCATCATATGAAGTTGGACAATTAGGTTGACAAACTCATCCTAGAAAAAAATGCTACATACTTCACTGCTGACTATTACTACAGTCACCTTGGAAGTGCTCCCCTTGGGAAGATATACATCGATGCCAGTGGCTAGTCTACCCTTTACTGGCATTTTTTCCAAGAGGGAAGGGAGCAGAGAAACAGAGGGAAGATTTCTAGAACCTGAAGGCCCCTGTGTTTGATGTCAGATTCCAAGATATAGAATCATGGTCCTACCAGCAAGTGAATCCAGGAACACGTCTTCCATGAAGTAAACATTTTCTCCCCCAGTCCCACCCAGGGGCTTTACCATTCCTGATCAGAAATTGGCAGTTGATAATTAACATCATATTAATTAATTTTTCTTAAATTTTTAGAGACATGTGAATAGTCTGTTGTGGTATCTTTGAATCCAAATAGCCAGGTATTTTTTTTTCCATGTGTGTATCTTATATTCCAATTTTCTAAGTCTAAATTCTTTGATTTATAGAAGAATTATGCTTCTTATTTCTATCCAAATAAATAAACAAAAGTAGAGGAGGGTAGGTTTCCTCCTTTGAGTCATTGTTGAGAAGCAGAACAGGGGTTGTGGGCTCCTCGGCTCATCCTGGGTCCCCAGTCTGGGCTCCGTCACTTAGCAGCTGTGTAACATTGTTCAGGTCACTTAATCTCTCTGTGCCCACATTTCTTATCTTCAAAATGGGGGCAATAATAGGACCTGCCTCCTGGGATTGTTGTGAGATTTAATGTATCAACCTGAGAATAATGCTTAAAACTTCATGGGACATAATCAATTCTAAATAAGTTAAACAAGCAAATGAAAAAAAAAAATAATAATAAGACCACTAGCCTTCTCCTGAGCAGGATAAAATAATTGCAACTGCACTCACCCTCTTTATAAAATCTCCTCTAAAGGTTTGACTTTTAGTGGGTATGACATAGAATAAAATAAGTAAATATGACTAGATGGCACTATTTACAGACTCTTCTTAAATGGAAAATGTATGTAATTGAGGATTAGAATGACTTTTTTTGCTACTCGGGCTTTATGGAACATCCCCCAAGTTTAGGGCACAAAGGCAGGTAGGCTCCAAGTCAGCACATTCTGTAAGTGCTAAGTGCACATTCCCGATTTATCCTGGAGCAACATTAGTTTTCTCTGGCTAATCCACTGCTACTGCAATATGATGTGCTTCTCTTCTTTTCTTTTCATTAGTTTGTTTGTGATTTTCAATGGCTTATTTAGGGGCATGCTGTTCCGATCTATTTTTCCCTAAAGTTATCTGGTGACCCTAAATAGAACAGAACAGAATGTGACCTAAACAGACATGTGACCCTATTTTATATGTAAAGAAACGCAATAGACAAGAAAAATATGCATAAAAATGTGACCGATACTGTAGTCCTTATTTGCTCATGACATCTCTTCCTTGGTGCTGAGAAGTTATTTTCTATGACTGAGCTAGTAAGGCTCCCCCTTCTGCAGAGCAGCCCATACGTTGACTGAATAAACTCAGAGTCCTTGAAGGCGGACTTCAAGGTGAGCCTAGTCACATGGCTTGAGGTACGGAAGGGGATACCACAAGCTGGTAAGTACGCTCAGCGGGAAACACAGGCTCAGGGCACCAAAGGCTGGGATTCCCTAGTTCCTTGAGATAGATAAGTCCCTTGTTTTTTCAAACAGAAATTTGGCAAGTATGAGTTTGACATGGAATCCTGCAGTATATTTCCCAATGGCAAGGATATCTGAAGTTCAAAGGCCTGAAATGATTCAAGGATAGAGGAATGAACTCTGGCTTAATTTTATTTCCTCGCTGCAGATTTTATTAATTTTTTCCTTGCTCATTTTTTCCCTCAGCTACATGGCTTATGTCTTTTCCTCTTGTGCAGTGGTTCTCGTTCAGGGGTAGCACTACCTTCTGCTCCAGGCAGGGGGATGTTTGGTAAAACTTAGAGACATTTCAGGTGTCACAAGTTCAGGGTATAGGACACAACTGGCACTTAGGGGTAGAGGCCACAGATGTTGCTGAACATGCCTTGAAGTGCGGGGCCACGTGTAGTGTTAAATGAAGTTCAGCATAAAGCTCCCTCTTTACATATTGTTAAGTTCAGCCTAAAGGTTTCTCTCCATACCTAAGGGGATGGATAAACAGGCTGTAACCTACTCTTGTGAGAATCACTGAGTTTCAGCCAATCACATGCAGCCACGTATTCAAACTGTGGTGGCATAAGGCAAACACTGTAACCAAGGTAGCTGTTTTCTGTACCTCGGGTCTGTTTTCTGTAGATCCCTTTCCTTTCTCTGTCCGTAAACCATCTGTGACCACGTGGCAGCGACAGAGTCTCTCTGAACCTCTTCTGGTTTGAGGGCTGTTTAGTCAAGTAAAATGTTTCATTTACCTAAGGTTTCTCTTTTAACACCAGTAACAGTGAGTTATACAGCCCAGCCCTGATTGTTGCTAATGTCGAGGTTGAGAAACCTTGCCTAATGTGAAAAATTTGTTTCTGTGTCCGGGTCTTTGTCCTGGACATTCTCTCGGCCTGGTTTTCTCTGGCCCTGTCTCTGGCCAGCACTTTGTGGCACGTGGTGGATTTTTACTTGAAAGCCTTCTCTTTAGAAGGACTTCCCCAATGGCTGCGCTTAAGCTAAGCCTCTTCCTTCTACCCTCAGCTACTCTTTATCAAACCCTCCTCTTTTTATTTTTTCCTAGCACTTTGCTCTGTGAATTATGAGTTGCTCAATAAAGACATTCACTTTATGAATCGTGTATTTTGCTTTTCACAAAGCAAAGACATTACAGATGCATTTGAATTTTGGATATGTCTTCTATGTATTGCCATTCCTGTGAAGAAAACCTTTCAGACACCAACAGAACCCTTTTTGCTCATTGAAAAATGTGAAATCATTGCGTGGCAGTAATTAATTCTTTTTTTTTGTTTGTTTTTTGCTTTCACCTAATTAAATTTGTGCAAAGAACAAGGAAAGGGTTTTATCATCGGAGGGAGAAACAAGTTTCTCGCACCTGACTTCAATCACTCTGAGTAAGTACTTCATTAGGACAGAGGCAAGCCCAGTGACAGATCATTAATTTTCATGGATATAATCTGGGAAGCCGAATGTTTGTAGAAGGGGAGTCTGGCAAGACTGACATCAATGTATTAGCACTTATTAAGAATAAGCTGCAAGTCTGTTAGCATGCTGCCTCCCTCATGTTACAAATTAAATGTAACCACCATAAAACATGCAAGGAGAAATAGGTAGTTTCTTTATCCTTTAATCGTCTGGCTCTTTTATATTCTTGAATTTGAATTTTTTAGGACTAAAGGAAAGAAAGAACATAGAACCAAATGTGGGAACATTTGTACTCTTTCTTGCTGCAATTTGAACTTGACTCTGCTGTTCTGAATAGGGTGAAAACTAAAGCAGGAGGTGACTGAGAGTCTGCGTGGTCTGAGTGGAGAACAGAATATACTATATCCCTACCCCTTTCACAGTTTCTAAACATAACAGTCTCAATACTTCAAAGACAGTCTTAAAATCAGAAAAACAAATTAGGATTATTAGAAAATTCAGAATTTCTCCAAACTATTTCTTTTATTTTTGTTTTATTATTATTATTTCTTTATTATTATTATTATTTTTTTTTTTTTGCAGTTTTTGGCCAGGGCAGGGTTTGAACCCACCACCTCCAGTATATGGGGCCGGCACCCTACTCCTTTGAGCCATAGGTGCTGCCCTTTCCAAACTGTGTTTAAAGGAAGGATCTTGCTGCCTCTGAATTTTTCTGTGCTTTCTAAGAAATTAAAATCTAGGGCTATTCACAATACCATAATAATCTCCTATTACCTGTGGAAGTTTATCATGTCAAATTAGATGATGCTATTGTACACTGTAAAGTGCTTTATACATGTTCGCTGAATCAACAGAAAGAAGCCTCCTTGTCTTCAAGGCTGAAGTCCTTTTTCTCTTTTTCTCTCTGATACCAGCATCTACCAATGCAGGTTTGATGCCTTTGTAATTTACAAAAGGTCCAGGTACGGAAGTCAGATTAGGATTAAGATGTGAGCTGATTTAAAATCAATTCAGTGGAAAGTCAACAGCTTTTAGATTTGAAATTATATCTAAATATTGGCTCTGCCACTTACTAGCTATGTTTGGCAATTTTCCTCTCGGAGTGGATTTTTTTCACGTACAAAATGAGACTAGCAACTAAGTGAGATTTCATATATTTATCTGGCACATAAGTAGATCCTCAGTAAACTGTGGTTCTCTTTCTTGTAATAATTGTCATATTAGATTTCAAGGTTTACCTTGGCCTTGTTTGTGTGTATGTTTAACACATTAACTGCCATGTGAGCTGTATTTTACTAATGCTGGCTTAGAGCATGGCGCCTTGTGCAGCGTATATAACTTACATGTCTCTTGCACATTGACTGCCACAATAGAAAAAAGTATTTTTTTCCCTTGGGGCCATGGTATTTATTAGAGATGTGTGAATTATATGTTTCATAAGGCCCCAGGTTAAAACCTAGCATGAGTTAAATACAATTCACACGGCAGTTATTGTGCTCGACCTGATAAAGCACTGTGACCCCAGAAAAAATATTTTTTTCTTTAGTGTGGCTGTCAGCATGTTAAAAATTATGTTATCACAATTTTCATTATTGGGTTTATGAAAATTTAAGTCTTTTTGGTCATTCCTAGGGGGTATTTTTTTCTTTTGCTTTAAATTTCTTTAAATTTTAATCAGAAACTAGAAGTGTAGGTTGTCCTAATGTGTCTAATAGGTTCCTGACTCCACCTGTCTCTGAGGGTAAGTACATTTTCTGCATCCTAAGTAGAAACAAGTTATCTAAACAAACTTAGTAGCCTAACTCCTTGAAACTAGGACTGTCCTCTGAAAACCAAGGATGTATGGTGACTGTAGATTAAGCAGCAAAGATGGCACCTATTTTTTCTTTACTTTTTATTCACAATAATACCAACTCCTAAAATTCTGTCTATACAAGTTTACTGAGTAAATGAGAGGAGAAATGACTCTCTAAACTAGACATAATGACTTCCAGCTTCTCCTTTGTATCATAAACAACCACGTCAGGTAAAGAAGGTTGGAACCTGAACCTGGGCCATAGGAAATGAAAGGGTATAAATTAAATAAAAACATCACGGATAGTATATTGGCCCTTCACCTTAGAGCTGAAGGAATGTGGACATCTTACCTATTCAAGTCCCCACTACTTCAGAAACTAGCAGTAATAATAATTCCTTTCTCTACGAGTATTGTAAATACTGCATGGGTGTTTGTGGTGCTTTAAAAGGAGATAATGCAAGTAAGTGCTGAGCAGAGCACAGAGTATGTAATGCTAATAATAATAATTATTTCTTGATTCAAGAAATGTCTTTCTTAGTTAGAGCTGCTTTGAACGGAACTCTAGTCACATCCTATTAGTTTCCATTTCTATGGAAGCCACTGAAGTGAATTTCCTTTGAGGCCTCTGCGTGGACATGAATGAGTGCCTCCTGGGAGCAGATGGGAAAGCTGTGAGAGGTGCCAGCTTGGTTTTGCAAAGCTATGAGGTCACCCCACATTAGCTACATTCCTTAGCTGTTTGAACTAAGGAGCTTGTCTGTATGATTGTTAAGCTCTAGCCGTGTGCTCATTGTGCATTTTTTAATCAGCTGTGGTTCCTGAATATATTGCTAAAATATACTTATCTGAAAACAGTTCGTGCAAATACTATGGCACTGAAAAGTGTGCTAACACAGTGGGACAGTTACAGCGGGTGGGGCGACTTCATCCAGTGGTGTTCCATCACAGAGTAAACTGCATCTGTGCCTTTAGCACTCTGTATGCATATTGTTTGCCCAAGTTTCAACTGAAAAAAATCCTATCAAGGTTAATAATCATCTTCCCTTTAATTTTCCTCTGGGCTCCCCAGAGATATGAGATATACCATTAAACCCTGTAAAGAGAGTTTCTTCATTTTCCACTGGATGTACTTTCCAGCTCACTGGGATCTTCAATTCAGCCTCCTCTCCATCTCTGTGTGAGCATTAATTTTTCTCCATTTTTCCCCAAAGAATACTCGTAGGATCAATGTGTGATCTGATTTTGCAACATGACATCGACAATGGGGAAAAAAAAATCATTACACTGCATTACACTGTTCCCACATTATTTGATTTCACAACCTTTTTTTGTTGTTATTATACTTATTCTATGTGGGATACCAGGCTAAGGAGTCAGAGGTGGATGAGATAACACATTCAAATGGATAATTGTGAATAGATAGCTCTCACAGCACTATATTCTTACCCCTTGGATTTGTTTCTGAGAGTTGCAGTAACAAAACATTATGAACCAGGAGGCTTAAAGGACACACTTTTATTGTCTGACAATTCTGGTGACTAGACGTCTGAGGCCACGGTGTTGGCAGGGCCCTGTTGTTTCTGAAGGTGCTAGTGGATGTCTGTTCCATGTTTCTCCCCTCGCTTCTGGTATTTCCTGGGCTTATAGTACTTTAGCTACCGTGTTTTCATGGTGTTTTACCTACAGTCAGGTGTGTCTGTGTCCACATTTATCCCTCTGTGTAAGGACACCAGCTGTATTGGATTTGGACCCACCCTGATGACGCCATTTTGTCTTCATGATATCTGTAAAGTGAACGGAACTCTAGTCACATCCTATTAGTTTCCATGTCTATGGAAGCCACTGAGGTGAATTTCCTTTGAGGCCTCTGCATGGACATGAATGAGTGCCTCCTGGGAGCAGATGGGAAAGCTGTGAGAGGTGCCAGTTTGGTTTTGCAAAGCTATGAGGTCACCCCACATTAGCTACATTCCTTAGCTGTATCCCTCTGGTATTTGGACCCACCCTGATGACGCCATTTTGGATCCCTCTATCCAAGTAAGGTCACATTCTGAGGTACTGGGAACTAAGACTCTAGCATATCTTTTGTGGGAGGACACAATTCAACACATAACCCTCTGTGACTTGCAGGCATTGCTAATCTGTGACTCTGTCTTACTTCCAAACCTGCACATGGCCTCAGAACCACTTGCTTGCAGTTGCTACACCTGCCATTCTGATCTGACAGAGGATTTCTTTCTTGGACTTGTATGCACCTTAGGTCTGGCACTGTGGGGCCAAATCATAGCTTAAATTCTATCTTTATATTTTTCCATGCAAAAGAAGAAATGATTTTAGAAGACTGAGATTAAACTATGTTCTCTGTATGAACAAAGGGCCTGACTTCATTGAGATTTAGTTTCTGTTCTTGAGAAAGTGCCTGGTAAAACCCACGAATATGATTTTTGTGCAGATTAATTGAAATACCCCATATAAAGGCGTGAGAACTTCACAGGCAATTAGGTAATACAAATCTTTTCTTTTCCCTTCTTTTGGGAAGGTGGTGAGGTCAGGGACAAATAGTCTCTCATCCTACTTTAGAGTCAGAGAAATCAAGAACCGGAGACGTATAAGTGACTTTTCCCCAAATAAAGATCCAAACTCATACTCTGCTATACTTTTTTGATTGCCTTTCTTAGAGAAATAACCAATTTGTTTTTCTTTTGCTGGCTAATACAGCAAATATCTCAGTGCTGAAAATAGGATAATGATAAAAGAGAGCCTTGGCTTTGCTTACAAAAGCTCTGCTGTTTGACATAAGATGCTTACACAGTAGTGTCCCAGACCTGTCCTAGCGTTTAATGTTGCATCACATGACTTTTTTGTTGTTGTTAACTCTAACAGTAATTTTATTTCTAACAGGCTCTATCTACTTCCTTGTGCTCATTAACACTATTTACATCTTATTCTTGACAGTTTCATGATTGTACCTAAAATTCATGTACTTTAAAAGGTTCATCTCAAAAAACAAACATTTGTTATTAAAATGGTGACACTTCTATTATTGGTTTCATCTCTTCTTAGGTACAGTCTGACTTGACAGCCAGCTTGGGAGACATTGCTGGGATGTGTTGACTAACTTGTACACACAGGAACATTTGCATCCATTGGAGCTATATTATTTTTTATGAATTTGTGTTTTCCTCCTGCTAACCAGAGGCTAAATATATTTGTTCCTGCCATTACAAAATTAGAAAAACAACGTTCATCTTGAAGCCCCAGAGCCAGTAAGAAAACTGTCTAATTAGCAGGCATCAGGTCCATCCTCCCAGCAGTTTGCACTGACCTGAAAAATCCAACAAAGATGCCTTTTTGATTTTGTCATCTCCCCTTTCAAAATGAAAATTTTTGTCAAATGCAAAGTCAACTCTTATTGAGTCTTCAGATGCATTCTAACTAAATCTGAGAAAAAAACATTGAACCTCAGATCTGTCATTTATTTATTTACTTATTTATGTATTTTTAAATTTCTTTTCAGCAATGCTTTTGGAAAGATCAGTGCAAGTTTGGAGGAGGATGCACAGCTGTGTGGCCAACTGTATTGTTGATGTTAAATCCGAATGCCCCTTCAAGTGCCAGATGGGGCTGACATTTAACTTGACCTTCTCGGGACAAGAGGTTAATTTCTGAAGTATTAGAATTAGGGAGATTAATTTGAGAAGCTACCTATAATTAAGATGCCTCTGGCTGTAGCATCTGGACGGGAGAGAGCACACATTAATGATAATAATCCCCTTTCTTGCAGGGATGACTGAGGTCTGTGGTTTCAAGTTTGACCAATTCCTTTGTGGATCATACTTCTTTTTTTCCCCAACTCTCTCAGAAAAAAAAAATTGGTGACTTCTGTAAATATAATGTTCCTTCTCACTTGAGGTAGAAAAGTCAACCAAAGCTCTTACTGCAGATCTGTGATGTATATATTGCAGATCATGGATACAATTCTTCCTTTTATTATCGGTATAATAATTATGACAAGAGTTTATTATTAGGCTCTATGCCACGCCCATGAGATAAATTGTTTCATTTACTCTTTCCAATGACCATATAGGAGAGGTGCTCTTATCGCCATTTCTTGGGTAACTATGTAGATTAAGTCCTGTAAGATGCCCCAGGTATAGAGACTTTCATTTAATTGAACTGTGTTGGGACCTGCGCATCTATTTTTTTTTAAGCTCCCCAGGTGATGCTAATGAGAAGCTGGGGTTGAAAGTCACTGTTCTAGATAAGCAGTTAGCCATAAAAGCCATAAAATAGAAATGTTCTAAGAAGAGAAGAAAGATAAAAGCCATGTACTATGGCTAATGGTAGTTGTTCTTTTAAGGGCTGGTGAGTCAGGTCTCAATCAACAGTCACTCCCCATTCCCCTCTCAGAAAAAAAAAAGTCAGAAATAAACTTCAAAGTTGGTTAGAAGGTATTGATGTTGACTCATTGGCTAACTTCTACAACTCTGTTAATGTGGTCTAGTGCCTTAGACATGTGTTTACAACTTTCTGATGTTCCCATGACTTGTGATGTACTGTGTAACTATACCATGGGTGGCCACAAGATGCCCCTGTCATTTGGACTGGCTACAGAGCCTTTTCAGCTCTTTAGATTTGCACAGCCTCACTGGGTTCTTTTAGTGTTAGAAAACTCAAAAGGGTTACAAAACCCAAACATAATAGATGAAAGTGAAAAAAATGCTGATATAAAGCTACACTGAACAGACCAAAGGCCGGCTGACATGTAATTTCCCTGAGCTTTTCATTTCCAGTTGTATAAGGCTATTCTCATGATTTGTGCACTGTATTGTTTACAAGCAGCAATGTGTCACATTGTGATGCTAGAAAAACAGAACAGCAGCATGTTTTTGGACTGGTCCCTAAATGTTATGAAATAACTGGGAGGATGTGGGGAGATCACACAGAAACAGTGCAAAGCCCCATGACCAGGAGACCTGGCCCTGGCAGAGGGTGAAAATACAGCCAACCTTCTTTTTACCTGTTTCTTTATGAACTACTGGGGAAGAGGGAAGGAATGGGCTGGCCCAAATCAGGGGTCTGTGATGTGTGATCCTAGGACCCAAAACACCAGCATTGTCTGGGAATCTGTTAGACATTTAAATGTCTACCCCAAACTTACTGAATCAGAAAACGGGGAGGAGGGCCTAGCAATCTGTGTTTAACAAGCCCTCTGGGGGAGCCTGAGCATGTTGTGTTTTGGGAACAGCTGGGCATCTTTTTGTCTTCTCTATCTCTAATATTCCAGTATGTTTTCACTGATTTTCAAATAATTAAAATTGATACATATTTGGGGTGTATAGAAAATTCTGTATCTCATTTTTATTTAACAAATGTTATACCATTTTGAATCTCTGTTATCATTGCAGTGGAGAAGCATGAACAAGTGAATGATAGATGTTTCTAGATGATACAATGATTTCTAAATAAACTTAAAAATAAAATGTAAAAATGGCAGAAATGGAAGGAACTTTGGAGTTACTTCGTCCAATTATTTTTAACTGCCATTTTGCAGTTGTGAAAACTGTGGTTCATCTTCCTTTGTGACCTTGACATAATATTTTAGATGAGCGAGAGGAGCTTGAGCCACAGGCAAGGAGCAATCATTGCATTTTACTATTGTGTGACTTATAAGTAGTGCCAGAGAGCTAGCAGAGCAACTAAATTGATTTTACACCTGTGTGCACACAGAAAGCGGCAATTAGGAAACAGTGTATAGCAGATTTTGACATGTATGAAATTATAGAACCAATTACTTTTTACAAGCCAACTCATGACAGTCATTTCAAATAAAGCAAACCCTGTAAGCTGTTCCTTAAGGGTATGGTTGACAAAACATCTGTGCATTTAAACCTCATTTTGTTTTCCAGAGATCAGATTTGAGAGGGTGATGGAAGAGTACATTGAAGATATTCATTTAAATTAAGATTTGCTATTTTAAGGGCTGCTTCCCTTTTTTTAAAAAAGTTCAGTTAAATAGCCTCTGCTCTCCAGTGGGTTGTACTAGAAAAGATGCTATTCTAAGCATTAGAGATATAAATGCTATTCTTCTTTCCTACTTCCTCCTGCTGTTTACTACCTGTAGGGCCTTGAGAAAATTACAGAGCCCTCTGGACCTCTGTGGACCTATTAAAATAGGCATATTAATATTTAGAACTTCTCAAAGTAGAGAATAAGATGAAGTAATGCCTTGAAAAAAACCACAAAAATAGGAAAAGAAGGGAAGAAATCATGTGCCAGGGAACTCATTCAGAAGTTCCTGATAATGAGATATTATTTGAAATGGAAAGGGTCCTTAAGATTCAGGAAGACCTAAGTTCAAATCATTAATTATCCCTCATGACCTTTGTAACCTCATTGTTTGGGAAGAAAAAAGAGAATCAAAGATCAATTGAAATGACCTCATTTTGGTAGGAAAATCCTGGCACTGTGTCCTAGTTCAGTCTAAACTAGTTCAGTCATCAGTAAAATCAGTGGAGGAAAATAACCCCATCTGAATGCTTCATGAAGACGTCACTTCTGTCCACAAAGGAGTCTCTGTTATAGGACTTGCCCTTCTGCCATAAACAAGCAGAAAACTGGATGAATCACACAAAACAATCATGTTTGAATATTAAATGGTAGGAAATGCAGGACTGTGATTCATGAAAAAAGGCAAACAAGTCAGGTGAACCTTCTGTGTATCTCAACTTTCTTCCTGGAAGCACGTTCTCCACTGTGGTGTAGGGACAAAGAACCCAAACAAAGCCTGGTGATCTCAGTGAGCTGAAGAGACAGAGACCAGGATCCAAGGATGCTGAAGCAGCTAGAATTCAAGGTGCAGAGCATGGGGTACAAGGTGGCACAAAGCGAGAGAGAGGTGGGGAGGAGCACACACTCTGGAGATCTGCAGAAGAGTCCTGTCAGATCCTTGATTGAACACCAGCATGTGCACATGGTCTTTGCCATGTGGTCTAATCAAAACAACTGTCAAGGGAGAAACGATTACTGTGGAGTCCTAAGCCAGAGTTCATACAAGGCAGAAGCCTTTCAATCTCCTACCAGCCAGAGTAGAGAGACATCACTGAATCAACATGCCTTTTAGAAGAGACTCCAGGAGAGTAACATGTTAATAGTGGAACTAAATTAGTCCTAGAGTAAAGGCTACAATAGACACTTCCTTAAAAACAGCTTATAAAGACCTATATGATTTTGGCTATAATTTTTTTAAGCAACTTATAAACAAGCCTTGAAAGAATCAATTAGATTTACAATAACTATTGAACTGCCAGACAATATCCAATTTCCTTTCAAGAAATTCAGCAAAATCAGGAGCATAATGCCCATGATATTTGTCATTAATTAAAAATAAGAACATACAAGTAAGGAGAAAGATATAAATACTATGTGGGAGAAAGATCATTCACTTTAAGGACCTTAAACCAACTATGTTAAATGTTATCAATAAGGCTGGAGAAAATATTTAAAGGGAAACATGACATGTTGAGAGATAGAGAATATATGAAAAAAGTCCAAGTGAAACCTCAGGAATTTAAAAAATGCAGTATCTGCATTAACACTTTTGCTGGATGAAAAATAGGTTAAACTGAGCAGAAGAAAGGATAAGTGAACTTGAAAACACAGAAATAGAAACTATCAAAGTAAAGGACAGACAGAAAACACTGAAAAAAGCCCAAAGCCTCAGTGGCCTGTGCAATAATATCAAGCAGAATAATAATCTAAGATGTAATTAAGGTCAAAAAGGGGAAAACAGAAAATAATATTTGAAGAAATGAGAGCAGAAAATTTTCAAATTCTTTCATAATTTTCAATAAAAATTTCTCAAGTATTTCAACAATACTGTGTTAAACACTGCAAAGCCACAGACCAAGGAAGTCTGACAAAGCCTGAGTAAGATTAACACACACACACAGTCCACACTGAGGCTTATCATAGCCTCTGAAACTTCTGAAAACCTGTGATAAAAATAAAATCTCAAAGCAACCTGGAAAAAAAAGATGTATACAGAGGAACAGTATTAGGAATGAGTACAGACTTCCATAAAAATTGTGCAAATTAAAGAGAAAGAAACACAATTTTTAAGGTACTGAGAAGATTAAAATTCTAGAATCCTATAACCAGAAAAAAATATTTTTTAAAATGAAGGCAAATGAAAAATTGGGTAAAAGAAAAACAGACCTAACCATATGCTGCATACTAGAAACCCACTTAAACTGTATATATATGTATATATGAAAAATATGTAAAAGGTAAAAGAATGAAAAAATGGTATATCACAGAAAAACTAATCATAGTAAATTAGAATGGCAATATTAATACTATGCAAGTAGATTTCAGAACTAAGAATATTCCTAGGGACAAAGGGCCTTTCATAACAATAAAGGGTCAATTTTTCAAAAAGACCTAGGAAATGAAATACACAGCACCTCATAACAGCTCCAAGATACATGAAATAAAATAAAAATGAAGGGAAAAATAGACAAATCCATGATTAAAGATGGAAATTTCGACCTTCTTTTCTTTGTAACTGATAGACTATATAGATAAAAAAATAAGCAAGGATGCTGAAGATTTGATCAACATTATATATCAACTTGACTAAATCGATACTTTTGAAACATTTCACTCTATAAGAGAAGAATACACATTCTTTTAAAGTGCTCATGGTATCGTCACTGAGATAATCATATTCTAGGCCATAAAACAACTCTATACATTTAAGGATTAAAATCAAGTGGAATAGTTTCTCTTACCAAAAGAAATAAACTAGAAATTACTAAGGGACAAAGTTGTGAAATTTCCCTACACTTGTGGAAATTTAACTCACACTTCTAAGTAACTTATGGGTGCAAGAAGAAAATTTAAAAAATTATATTTCATGAAAATGAAAACACAAAATACCAACATTTATGGAATTCATCCAAATTCAAGTGCTTAGACGTATGTTTACAATATTAAATTATATTAGAAAAGAAATAAAATTATATTAGAAAGCAATTGTGAATTAAATATAAATTATATATTTATATAAATTCATAGAAATTAAATTATATTAGAAAAGAATAAAGATCTCAATAATTTTTCATCTTAAGAATCTAAGGGAAGGAAGACCAAGTTAAACTCAAAAGTAAAAGGAAGAAAATAGTAAAGATGTGAGGAAAAAACTAATTAACACAGAAAAATAGACCAGAGGTAAAACAAATAAAATTACAAGTTTTTTCAACAAAATTGACAACAGACAAATCTCTAGGCAGAATGATCCAGAAATGAGTGAATGTTCAAGTTAACAGTATCAGGAATGAACATGGGAATATTATCACACATTCTATAGACCAGTGGTTCCCAACCATCCTAGTGCTGGGAACATTTAATCCAGTTCCTATGGGTCGCAACCCACAGGTTGAGAACTGCTGCTATATACAGTAGAAAGAAAATAAATAAAGATCATGACCAACCAATTGTATGTCAATACATTTAATAGGTTAGATGAAGTGGTCAAAGTCTTTGAGAGATATATTTTTATGTAAAATGACTCCAGATTAAGCTGAATAGTCCTATGTCAATTTTTATTGCAAATTCTATTTATATTGGCTTACTAAATGCAGAGTGGTATCTCGGATTGGATAGTAAAAGGGCATTAATAAGAAGATAGGTGAACAGTCTGTAGTTTAGTAAATAATAATGAACTAGTGTTAATTTTTTAGTTTTTACATGTGGATCATGATTATATAAGATGTTAACCTTAGGACAATAGTTCTGCCCTAGAGATAATTTTGCCCCTTGGGACAGTCCAGCAAGGTAGAAAAACCCCACATTGGGGATGCTGAACTATCTTTGCAAATTTTTTTAAAATCTAAAATTATTCTAAAATAAAATATCTCTCTACTGGTTAATTCTTTCAATCACTTAAGGATTAAATAATACCAATTCTACACAAACTTTCAAAATATAGGCAGAGGGAATATTTCCCCCTTTTTTGTTTTGAGGCCAGCATAATCTTTTTACTTTCTCTTTCCCACCCACCATTTCTTTTTCTCTTATCTTCCTCTCAATAGGTGGCCATTTTGCTTCACAAGGAGGGGGATATTCTGACATAATTAATTATAGGAAACGAAGATAATTAGTGGGCTTCTTCTCCATTACATCTTTCTCATTTCATTTCTGAGTGTACCCTACCTAGATATCTCTGCCTCGTTAATGAGATCTTGGAGCTGGCATATGGGGTGTCGGTTCAGGGCTGGTGCTATGGTGGGTTAATGTAGAGGCTCACTGAGATAAGCACAGTCCTGCTCAGCACAGCCATTAGCCTGAGCTGGATGTCATGTGCAACTAGGTGAGTTTTTTGAGTGCTTGGCTCCCTCAGCCACCAGATATATAGAACTGATAATAGAATTGCCCAGCGAAGCTCTTTGCAAACAATATAATTGTATCCTTGTTAAGGCGTCTGTTGCCCTGAACATGTTCCTGAATATCTTTGGGAGTCCTATCTTTGCTAGCTTCACCCCACCTACTTGTCAGAAAAGCCCATGGTTTGGGACAAGCAATTGCATGTAAAGCTTTTGTCTTTCCTGCATCAATTCACCAATCAAAAACACAGAGCAGTAGAAATGTTTGGCATCTTCACCAACCTGGAAACTAGCAGTTTTCTCTCGGGGCTCTAAAAGAGCACGGGTTAATGGGAGCATTTCATTATCTGGTGAAATCTTGGCATGCTTGGGGACCAATTAGGGAACTCTCGAAGTCATCCCTCTCACAACCTAACAGTAACTTCAATTACAGTAATTTAGAAAATTGCATACTTTAGATATTGTCTTCCTAACTTTTTATGCAATGTTTTGTGCTATTTTGTTAAAGATCTACATTTCACTGAATCATGCATATAATAGGAATGTGTTGTAAACAGACTCACAAAGTGTGGCTCAGCATCATGGCTTAACGTGATCCATGTGGTTTCCTGGTATTCTCATTACATTCAGGGCAGAAGTTGTTGGTTTAAGTTTCTAAAGGAAAGATTTTGAGTCTCCCTTAACTTGCCACCTATTCTCTCTTTATGGAAACCTGAGAAGTTAAAATTTTGTTTTGAAGTATTTGCAAATTTTCTGAAGCAGCACTCCTGGCCTCCGTCCCTTATTCCTACAAAACAATGCAAGCTTATTCTTGCATTGTAAAATAGTTTTGAGTTTGTCAGAATATTAGAAATATTATACGAAACTGATTAGAGGTAGTTGACAGAGGTAAAAAGTATGCTAGTGAAGATGTAAGAAATGAGGGGTTATTATGGAGAAAACTAAACCTTCCCATGCCTTGACCTTAGACTTCCCCACCTCCAGAACTGTCAGGAAATAAATTTGTTTTCATTACTGTAACATCAGCTCACAGAAACTTGGGCATGGCAAATTTGGATCAACTTGGAGAAATTTGTGGCTAGGAACCAATGTCTGATTAATGAAAAGCAAGTTCATGACTAAAAGCACTTCTAATAATAAGAGATATTTAATAAACACTGAATGAGTAGGTGAACTTGGTAGTAGAACATGATGGGAGATAAATTCACACAGTGAAGAAAGATTTCCTCTATTTGGGAAAATTGTATTTTTTATCTAAACACTTTCCTATTTCTTCTGTTTTAGATTTAGAAATCAAATGTGAAACACTGAGCACTTCATGCATTTGTTCTGTGTTGATTTAAATTCAAACTATGCCTCCTATAGAGAACGAGGTTGGTGCCCATCTGAGTCCTCTCTCACTCCATCCTAGCATCTGCATATTTTGCTGCTAAACGCAGACCCCTGTGACTTTCTTCAGAGGACGGCTCTTATGTATTAGAACCTCCTGGGCTCTTAGGGAAAGCCAAAGATGTTTCATCATTGACCTTCCTCCTCCCTCAGTCTACCTGTGTCCAAATGGCTTTCTAGCATATTGGTGCAAAAATCTGGCTCTGTTAACTTCACAGAGACAGACTCTGACGGGTAAGGCAACATTCCAGAGCTCCTCGCCCTTTATCTGAAGTCAGACACTTCTTGGCTTCTTCCCTTTTTATTCTCCTTTTGGGATCCTGGTTTCTTCCCAGAGCATGATCCTGAGCCACTAGAACATTGGTTCAGGTTCTACTTCTGGGAGCTCTTGTTTCCAACACATTCTCACAGTTATAAAGGGAAGCCACTGTGGGCTGACATAGAGTCTCCTCTTCTTTATAGTAACAAACACCAGAATTTGTAGAGGTTGGGACTCACTTCTGCTCCAATGTTCTGTAGTCACCTGCCTCATTTTGGCTCACAAAACCCAGCAGTGAATTTGCATAATGGATATTAACAGGTTTCCTATCATCTAGCTTGTCTGTCAGGAAGATATTGTAGTATCTATTTTTAAAAGATTCAAATAGAATTTTTTTTCCACTAAAGCACTGAATTCCAGTCAGCAACATTCATTTTTTAATAATTTTATAATATATGAATATCATATCCAATTGTGATGAATTCAATAAGTGTCTCATAAATCCTAGGTCTACTCACTCTAGGGAGTTCTTAATCTGCACTTTATGGGGATTTTAATCATTTCCTTTCTTTAATAAAAGTGAACGAAACAGTAATAGTGCATATATAAAATGTGTATGGTAAAATGATGTCTGGGTTTTTATACAAACACGTGGTTGGGAAATGTGAAGGTTGGCAGCTCATCTGAAAATTCACTTTGATCAGGGTTGTCTGGGACCACAAGGTTTTAAAGTCACTTGTCTAGTTCCATGTTCAGTGGAATTTAAGACAGTTACTGAAGCAGCATAATTAGGACCCTAATAATTTGTAAAAATGTTTAAGTTTGTGTAAGCCAGTGAAGTATATGGGTGCAGTTTACATTTTCTTTCATTAAGAGAGATACTAAATGAATGAGAGAGGCGTAATAAAAGTTTTTGATCATTGAATATAAGAAGAGGTTCTGATTCAACCAACATTAATTAAGATTCACTTATTTTCCAGGACCAATGGCAATCACTTGGTGTGCATCATCTTCCTTGTCTTAACTATGACCTGCGAGACAGATGTTACGTTCACCATGTTGCCATGATGGAAACAGGTTTGAAGAGGTAAATTGCCCCAAATCTCATAGCAATGACTAGCAGAGAGGGAATTCATATCTCGGTCTCTGAGACTCAGCTTTGGGGCAGTTTCAATCTTCTCAACTGCTTAAAAAGTGGCATATATGGTCTTCACAACTGGTTTCAGATGGACAATGTTTCTAAGTAGTTGAATCCACCACTTGTATCATGGATCATTTCAAGCCTGATGTATTCCTGGGCTATTCATACTGCTATTTAGATTATTTTATCCTTTGGCATTTTTATGCCAGGATGCCAGGAGAAAGGTTTTGCTGCAGTTTTCCTATGCTCGTTAAAGAAAATAAATCACAGGGTAGAAGGAATTCATGTGCAACATTCTGGTACTTAATTGTAGGAGAAGTGAAAAATGCACATCAGCCACTGACAAGCATCTGATTCTCTGCTCCGTGGTTATGTTCCTTTCACGTCACTCAGGGAGGAAGAGCTCTCATCTTTTGATTTATGTTCACCGACAGTGGAATGTCCATGATGATTAATTACACCGATCTAAGGTTTTTGTTGAGGTGCTACCCTTCATAGCTCCAACTCTGAAGCAAGTAAATGTCTTACGTCTTGCTGTAGAACAGCAGTTAAACTTATAAGCTTTTAACCAAGTACTACATAGCTTGTATTGGATGGAGTATTGTAAAGATTAATTTGCTATCTACATTTCTGCTTTTGAGGGGGAGGGAGGTTTCTGACTATAAGATGAGCATATGTAACTTTAAATTTTTTCATAGGCACATCTTAGATACTATAGATGGAAATTTGAAGGAATTTAGAAAAATATATTGGTAGCCTCAAAAATGTGCACACTCAATATTATAACTTTTGTGAGTCCATCCCTCCAAATGAACAGAGATGTCAAAAAGGATTTAAGGACAAAGATGATTATTTAAGAAGTGAAATAGCCAAATATAAGTCTTAAAATAACTCTGACAGAATTTATATGTCATTTAAAGATTGTTTTCAAAAATTTTAATTTTATAAGAGATTTTTATGATATAAGGTTAAGTGTAAAAATCAGTATGTAAAATTGTTAGCTCAGTATCCTCTGAAAAAATGTACAAAAAGAAGGAAATATGTCAATATTAAATAGTCTTATTTTTGGATAGTGGAACTATAGATAATTTTTATTCTCCTTTCAAAGTATTCTTTATTTTTCTGAGTTTCCAACAATATTCACCTATTTTTGCAATACATATTTGTCACAAAATGTAGAAAAAGGTTAGAGTGTTTTTAGAAATTTTTAAACATTTTTGATTTTTTTCCTGGCTAGGTAAATAGAGCAAGGGTGCACAAATGGCCAGCCATTGGTTATACCTGGCCCACTTCCTGTTTGTATAAAGTTTTATTGTAACACAGATACTGTGCCCACTGGTTTATGTATTGTCTGGCTGCTTTTGTATCCCAGCAGCAAGGTTGACTAATTGTTACTGGAAAGCCTAAAATATTTACTACTGGCCCTTTTCAGATTTGCCATCCTCTGTTCTAGCACAATAAAACAAATTTAATGAATGAACATATACTTGCTGATATCAGTTGATTTTTCTTGAAAATGTGTCCGAAAGAAATTAAGGGCAATGTGTGTAATTTCATATACTAGTTTGGAAACAAATGCTTTAACTCAAAATGATTCTCAATTTGTACCATGTACATAATCATACTCGGTGGTAGACCTTGGTACTTGGTATACTAATGAGTGATTTATTCCTCAAAAATCTTCCAAGGACTAAGAGTTTTTTAAAAACATTAAGTGATTGGAACTAATGACAGAGTTCCCTTTCAGATATTATGCAATGAAAGAAAATGAAATCATGCTTCAACCTCCTCTCTCCAATCTACCACTCTCGTTTATTTTTACATTTTCTAGGTGTAAAATATTCATGTTTTGTTATAAAACCACAATTCCCACTGTTTCCATGTTGCTTGTGAAAAACTGAGAAACCAGCCTGAATTTTTGCCCCCTACTGCATTACTTACATTTTCTTGAATAATTTGAGAATTTTTTTCTTTATGTTTATAATATACTATATTAAACCACAAAGGAGTTCAGTGTTGAACATTTGTGTCAAATTTCTACATAATGAAGCATGCTCTTTTATTCTAAGGAGTCACATTCCCACCCCATAACCTTGTTAGGGGAATTTTCACTATGATATTTTACTTGCATTATATTTATTCTTCAGGAACACCAATAATTCGGATTCTTATCACCAACCAATAAATTGTATTCTTTGTCATTCGTTCTCATCTGTTTGCTTCCCCCTGACTGCTTCAGTTTTTTGTTTTTTTTTTTTTTTTTGCCTTTTAGATTTAAATTTATTGTTTGTTATTAAGCATTTTCTATTCATCAAAAATTTTTCTTTTCAGTTATATATTTGCACTCTTTCTTTATAATTAATTCATTGGTTCTATAATGATGATGCTTTTTGTTTTCCATTTGTTTCATGAGTCTGCATTTTCTTCCCGTGTTTTGTTCTATCACAGTCTCTTTGAGGTCCTGTTTTTATTATTGAGTTCATGTTCTTACTGTTCTGCAGTGGAATGTTCTGCACTTTGGGTTATGTTCTACTGTGGATTTGGTTCCATCTTATCAGTTCAGATAGATGCATGGAGGCACCCACGTATAGGTGTATGTACAATTTTTTTAACTTTTTTTTTTTTTTTTTCCATTTTGAGGATGGTGGTTTGCCCTATTTGTGTGCTGGGATTTTTAATCTTTCATATCTTCCCTTTTCTTTTTCTAATAACGTGCTGATGATTTATTTGCCTCTTAGTTCTATGGTTCAGTGGCTATCATTCTGTCTACTACATTTGTTATGTTTTAACTCTTTTTCCATTTCTGAAGAAAATAGTAATAGAGGGAGGGCATGGGTGTGCGAGTAGGGAGGATGTTCTCAGCTCAGGTGCCACACTGTGTTCACAGATCGTGTTAAACATCCCATCCTGGAGGTTACTACACTTCCTAAGGAAACATGCCCCATGGGGAGAGAAATACTTTTAGCATGCAGATCACTCCTACAGTTCAGAACTGAAGTTTTCACGTCCATCAGAATTTCTCATCCCCAGCATCGATTTATACCTCTACCCAGAACAGGGTAAAGATAAGAATAGAAGGAAGTGGTTTGCTTTTCACCTGATTTTCAAGCATCAGTAAAAGTTGTAGGGAATTTTTTTTTTCAACTCATTTATAGGTGATATAAGGTGGCAATGAGTTCAGAGACTGGGTTTACTCCATCTCTTGTCTGTGCCATAAAATTTTCCAATCAAATTTTATTTGATTGTTAGTTTCCTTTATGGTGATTGCATTAAAGTTTTTCCCTTCCTCTTGATTGTTTGTTACCAGGGAGCTGTTTTGTGGAGATGGGTACTATATTCTTGTTCATTTGATTTGATTTTGAGGAAGATTCTGTCACCCATTGTCACTCTATCATCTTGACCCAGAAACTGATAGTTCTATTTTAAATGTGCACATAGAGAATTTTTTTTTTCTCCTTTAGTTTTATTCTTCAAAGTATACTTTGTATTATTTAGTTTCTTTAGAAAAAAAATTTATTTTTAAGAATGGCATTAGATTTATAGAAACAATATAAATGTTATGTGAGTTCCTGTCTACCCTGTGCCCATTTTTATCATATTGTTTTAAGGGTTCTATCTTAGCTCATTGGGCTGCTGTAACAAATTATCACAGACTGGGTGGCCTGTAAACATCAGGAATTTGTTTCTCAGAGTTCTGGGGCTAGTAGGTCCAAGATCAGAATTAGAATAGATTCTGTGTCTGGTGAGGGCCCACTTTCTGGTTCATAGATGTCCATTATTTTGCTGTGTCCTCCTGTGGTGGGCAAGGGATCGCCCCAGGATCTCGTGTATAAGGCCACTAATCCTGTTCCTGAGAGCTCCACCTTTAAGACTTAATCTCTTTCCAAAGACTCCATCTCCTCAAACCATCACCTTGGGGGTTAGGAAATCAACATTTGAATTTTAGGAGGACATAAACAGTCAGTCCATTGCAGCACATGAATCAATGTGAATTTTCACTATTAACATTGGCTTTGTTCATCTGGGAGAGGCAGTGTTTGTTATTTTTCTCCAATGGAAAGTTACTTTTACTGTTTATGTAAGGATTTACCTATTGGGGGACTTCTTGCTTGCTTCCAGTTTGAGGTGATTATGAATAAAGCTGCTATGCCCATTGATTTTTGAGTGCACATACATTTTTAAATAAGTTAGGTACATACCTAGGAGTGTGGTTGCTAGATCATGTAGTAAGAAGAGCATGCTTAGTTTTGCAAGAAATTGTCACACTATTTGCCAGGGTGGCGATGCCATTTGGCATTCCCCAACAGCAATGAGTGAGATATGTTTTGCTCCTCGTCTCTCACCAGCATTCGGTGTTGTCAGTGTTCTGGATTTCAGGCTTTCTCCTAGGTGTGCAGTGGCAGCTCAATGTTGTTTTAATTTGCAATTCCTCAATGGCATCTTTTGATATGTTTGTTTGCCCTCCATACATTTTTTTTGTTAAGGTGTCCAGATCTCCCCAACCTTTTGGACTCTATCAATGTGACTGTTTCTGGGCTCTCATTTCTTTCATTGGTTTGTTTGGTGTTCTTTTACCAACAGCACACTGTGTTGAGTACTGTGACCCTATAATAGACCTTGAAGTCAGGCAGTGTGAATCTGCCAACCCTCTTGTTTATAATCGTGTTGGCTATTCTGGATCTTTTTCCATTCCACATAAACTTTAGAATTAATTTGTTACCTACAAATAGTTTTCTAGAATTTGGTTGATATTTCATTAAATCTATAAATTAAGTTGGGATTAATTGACATTATGTATTTCAATTCATGAACATGAGATATCTCTTCATCTGTTTAGATTTCCTTTGATTTCTTTTATCAGAGTATTATAGATTTTCACAGATAGATCCCCATGTATACATATATAGTTAGATTTATAATTAAGCATTTTAGTTTTTAATAGGATTTTAAAAAGCATGATCTTGTTTTTTTTATATTTTTTATTTTTTATTAAATCATAAACACATAGATCATGTATAAATTAATGGATTTATGGGGTACAATGTGCTGATTTCATATAGAATTAGGAACACTTACATCACACTCGTTAACATATACCTCATCTTGTTTACTTAGGTATTGTGTTAAGACATTTATACTCTATACTAATAGATCCGACATGCACCCTTGCATTATGCACCATAGGTGTGATCCCACCACTCACCCTCCCTCAATCTGACCCCCCCACACCCTTTCCCTCTTCCCTCCTTAATCTTGGGCCATAGTTGTGATCTCTTCTTTGGAAAGTTTGAGTGATTGTAAACTTGTTTCATAACAGTACTGAGTACATTGGATAATTTTCTTTCATTCTTGAGATATTTTACTAAGTAGGATATGTTCCCGCTCTATACATGTAAACATAAAACAGGTAAATTCTCCATCTTTTTTTAAGGCTTCATAATATTCCATGGTATACATATACCACAGTTTATTAATGCATTTATGGGTCAGTGAGCACTTGGGCTTCTTCCATGACTTGGTTATTATGAATTGAGCTGCAATGAACAATCTGGTGCAAATATCTTTGTTATAAAGTGATTTTTTGTCTTTTGGATATACACCTAGTAAAGGAATTGCAGGATCAAACGGCAGGTCTACTTTTAGATCCCTGAGTATTCTTCATACTTCTTTCCAAAAGGGATGTATTAGCTTGCACACCTACCAGCAGTGCAGAAGTGTTCTCTTTTCTCCACATCTATGCCAAAATCTGTAGTTTTGGAATTTTGTGATAAGAGCCACTCTTACAGGAGTTAGAAAATATCTCAAAGTGGTTTTGATTTGAATTTGTCTGATGATTAAAAATGATGAGCATTTTTTATTTGTCTGTAAGCCATGTACTTATCTTCTTCAGAGAAGCTTCAATTCAAGTCCCTTCCCCACAATGAAATGGGATTACTTGTTCTTTTTGTATTAATAAATTTGAGTTCTCTGTGGATTCTGGTTATAAAACCTTTGTCATAAGCACAACCTGAAAATATCCTCTCTCATTCTGAGGACTGTCTGCTTGCTTTATTTACTGTGTTCTTGGCTATGCAGAAGCTTTTTAGTTTGATCAGATCCCAGGAATGTATTTTTAGTGTTGCTTCAATTGCCCCAAGGAGTCCTCCTCATAAAGAATTCTCTCAGGCCAATTTCTTCAAATGTTTCTCCTGCACTCTCTCCAAGAATCTTTATAGTTTCATGTCTTAATTTTAAATATTTTATCCAGTGAGAGACAATTTTTGTTAATGGTGAAAGGTGTGGGTCCATTTTCAGTCTTCTACA
>CAUYPK010116489.1:0-14101 GCA_963574355.1 Loris lydekkerianus | reverse complement strand
AGGGAGGTCTTCCTTATAAAATCTTTCCCCACGCCAATATTTTCAAGTGTTTGTCTTACATTCTCTTCTAAAATTATTATTGTGTCTTAAATTTATATCTTTGATCCAGCAAGAACCAATTTTTGTCAGTGATGGGAAGTGTGGGTCTAGTTTCAATCTTCTACAAGTGGTTAACCAGTTCTACCAGCACCATTAATTAAATAGGGATTCTTTTCTTCAGTTTATGCTTTTGTTAAGACTTATCAAAGATCTGACAGTATGTGACTGGCTTCATCTATAGATTCTCTATTCTATTTCATATATCTACAACTCATTTTTGTGCCAGTACCATGCTGTGTTGATCACTATAGACTTGTAGTATAACCTGAAGCCTAATAACATGATGCATACAATTTTTTTTTTTTATTTCTGTGAATTATATTGGCTATTCAGGGTTTTTCCTGGTTCCATATGAAATGAAATACTATTTTCTTCAAATTTTTCAAAATACAACATTGGTACTTTAATGGGGATTGCATTAAATCTGTAGATTTTTTTGGGTAACATGGACATTTTAACAATGTCAATTCTTCCCATCCACAAGCATGGTATATTCTTTCATTTGTTAATGTCTTCTGCCATTTCTTTTCTCAGGGTTTCATAGTTCTCTTTACAGAGATCTTTCACATCCTTTGTTAGCTATATTTCCATATATTTCATCTTCTTTGGAGCTACTGTAAAAAGTACAGAAAGTTTTATTTTATTCTTGGCTTGACTGTTGTTGGCATATGTGAAGGCTACTGATTTGTGGCCATTGATTTTATATCCTGAGATGGTGTTATATTCCTTGATCACTTCTAAGATCTTTTTAGTTGAGTCCCTGGGGTTTTACAGGTATAAGATCATGTCATCTGTAAAGAATGAATGTTTGACATCCTCTGTCTACATTTGAATACCCCTGATCTCCTTTTCTTGCCTTATTGCAATGGTTAGGACTCTCAGTACTGTGTTGAATAGTTGTGGCGAGAGTGGGCATCTTTGTTTGGTTCTACATGTGAATGGAAATGCTTTTAGTTTTACTCCATTCATTACGATGTGGGCTGTGAGTTTGTTGTAGATGGCCTCTATCGGTTTAAGAAATGTCCTACCTAAGCCTATTTTCTTAAGTGTTCTTAATAAGAAAGGATGCTAGATACTATCAATAGTCTTTTCTGCTTCAGTTGAGAGAATAATATGGTCTTTGTTTTTATTTTATTTATGTGGTGAATTATATTTATGGATTTACATGTGTTAAACCAAACTTGCATCCCTGGTATAAAACACACTTAATTACAGGGTGTAACTTTTTAATGTGTTGCTGTATTCTGCTTGCTAGGATCTTATTGAATATTTTTGCATTGATAATCATTAATAATATTGGTCTATAGTTTTCTTTCTTTGCTGGTTTCTTTCCTGGTTTGGGGATCAGGGTAATATTTTCTTCATATAACATGTTAGAGAGGATTCTTTCCTTTTCTGTGTTTTGGAATAAATTATGCAATATAGGAACCAGTTTTTCTTTGAAGGTTTAGTAGAATTCTGGCATGAAAACATCTGGTCTAGGGCTTTTCTTTTTTGGGAGATTTCATATAGTTGATGCAATTTCAGTGCTTGATATAGGTCTATTCAAAATTTCTAATGCTTTCTGGTTGAGTTTAGGAAGGTGGTGTGCTTGCAGGTAATGGTCCATTTCGTCTATATTTTCATATTTCTGGGGATAGTGTTTTTGTAGTAATCATTGAGTATCTTTTGTATTTCTGTGGTATCTATTGTTATTTCACCTTTATCATTTCTGATTGAATTTATTAGAGATCTCACTCTTCTGTTTCTTATTAGACTAGTAAAGAGTTTATCAATTTTATTAATCTTTTCAAAGAACCAACTTTTTAATTTACTGATCTTCCAAATGATTCTTTTGTTTTCAATTTCATTCAATTCTAATCTAATTTTGGTTATTCCTTTTCTTCTGCTAGGTTTGGGGGTGCACTGCTCTTCCTTTCCAGTTGCTTGAGATGGCTCATTAAGTTGTTAACTTGTTCTCTTTCTGTTTTCTTAATAAAGGCATGTAATGCTTTAAATTTTCCTCTAAAGACTGACTTTGCTGTATCCCCAAAGTTTTGATAGTTTGTGGCTTCATTACTGTTTTGTTCCAGAAATATAATGATTTCCTTCTTAATCTTCTCTTTGACCCAGATGTCATTCAACATAAGGTTATTTCGTTTGAGTATGAAGATTTCCGTTACTATTGAGTTCAACTTTTATTCCATGATAATCTGAGAAGATACGAGAAATAATTTGTTTTGAATTTGTTCAGATAACACTTGTCTCCTAACATATGATCAAATTGGGGGGATGATCTGTGGATTCAAGAGAAGAACGTACAATCAATTTTGTTAGTATGGAATGTTCTGTATATATCTGTTATTTCCATTTGTTTTAGGGTAATGTTGAAGTCCATTATTTCTTTAATTTCTGCTTGGAGAATCTGTTCAGAACTGCCAAAGGGGTCTTAAAATCTCCAACTATTAAGGTGCAGAAAGATATATTATTCAGATCAGTTAGGGTTTGTTTTATTTATTGAAGTGCATTCAGGTAGGGTGAGTAAACATTAATTATTGTAATCTTTTAATGTTGTATGCTTCCCTTGACCAGTATCTAGTGTCCATCCTTATCTTTCCTTATTTTTGTTGGTTTAAATCCAGTTGTATCTGGAAATAAAATTGGACCCCCTGTCTTTTCTGATTTACATTTCCCTGGATTACTGTTTTCCATCCCTTCATCCTGAGTCTTGTTTTATCCTTTGAGGTTAGGTGTGTTTGTTGGAGACAACAGATATCTGGCCTGAGCTTTTGTATTGATTCAGCCAGCCTGTGCCTCTCTAGAGGAGAATTCAAGCCATTCATCTTTATTGGGAGAATTGATAGGTATGGTAGAGTTTTGGTCATCTTGTTTTTCAGAGGTCCAAAGCTTATTTTTATCCCTTTCACCATTGTGGAAGCCACGATTTGTTCTTTAACTTCTGGGTTTGGTGGTAGACCATTGTGCTGGTCATTACTGAGAATGATTCTTAGTACTTCTTGTAAAGCTGATTTAATTATGGTAAGTTTCCTCACTATTTGGATGTCAGTACAATATTTGATTTCTCCATCACAAATGAAACTCAGTTTAGCAGGATACAGGATCCTTGGCTAAAAAATTGTTTAAGGAAGTTTAAAGGTTGATGAACATCCTCTTCTGATTTAAAAAATTTCAGCTGTAAGGTGTGTGGTCATCCTGATATTTTTCCCTTGGTAGATAAGACTTTTATACCTGGTTGCTTGAAGGATTTTCTCCTTCATAGTAACTTGGGCAAAGTTTAATTATAATGTGTCTATGAGAAGCTTTATTTGGACTGAATCCTGCTGGCCTTGTAAAACTATATGAATTTCTGTGTCTTTCACAATGATTGGGAAATTCTCCATCATAATGTCTTGAAGTAGAGCCTCTGTGCCTCTAGGACCATCCTCTTCTCCTAAGGGAATCCCTATGATTTTGATGTTTCATCTTTTGCAATAATTCCATAACTCTCTCAGGGAATATTCTCTTTTTGTTCTCCTTTACTTACTTCTTTGAATGCTTGAGATAATTCAAAAGTCTTGTCTTCAAATTCTGGAATTCTTTCCTCTCCCTGTGCAACTCTATTACTAAGGGTCACTATGTTTCAAAGATCCAGGAATGCCCTTTTCAATTCCTTAAGCTTTGCTATATCTTTCCTCATTATGTCTATTACCTTGGCTACTTTGTCTTTGAATTCATTAATTTCTTGAGACAACTTTTGAACTATTTTTTGGATTTCTACTTCCCTATTTCCTCCATTCCAATCATCTTATTTGCCATCCATATTCTGAATTCTATTTCTGACATTTCAGCAATTTCTCTATGGATGATATTTTCTGTTTTATCTTCTTTGTAATCTCCTGGGGGAGTTGCTTCACTCTGATTTTTCATATTGCCAGAATTCTTCTGCTGGTTCCTCCCTATGAATATTTTCAGCTGTTTAAAAACTACATTAATTATATTTTTTAAATTGAAATGATAGGCTGTCCCTGCGTAGTTGTTGAGAGATAATCTAACTGGGGAGCCTTAGGAAACACTATAGTAACCTATTACTAACATATTTGGCAATTAAAACTGGCAGGTGAGACTGTACTGGGAGGCTCCAGGAACTGCAGCTAACCACCCCTTCTCTAATGAGCTGGGGGTTATGATTGTGGTTTTCCCCCTACAGTCTCCCAAAAGTCCCTTTCAGGGCTGCAGCAAGAGACTCTGAGGGCCGGCTTGGTGAGACAGTGCAACCTGTCTCTTTTTTAGTGTTGGCCTGCCATCTACCCAGTCCTATGGAGTCTAGGTATTTCACTGGAATCTCTTCTGGACAGATATGTAAACACCTGTGGCCCTGCCCTTCACCAGCAATAGCTGGATTAGGGGAAATTCATGGAAAGAACCACTGAATCCACCCCTCACTGCTCCAGGACGTGCCTTATTGCTGATCAAACAAAGTCAAACAAGTGGTGAACCTGCAGCCCCAGACAGCAGTAGCAAGAGAAAAAGAATCCATTGATGGTTCTGGCTGAGAGTTCCAGTCAAACTCGCTCAGGCAGCATGAGCAACACCCACACAAAAGTGTTCGGAGTGTCACCCGGCAGCCAGAAAATAAAAATCTGTGGTCAGATCTGTCTGAGAGTTCCAGGGGGTTCTGGAGAAGGGTATTTTCTAGTGGGAGAGGGAGTCAGGATATTTCATCCCTCTGCCCGCCAAAGTTAGAACTATGGTGCCACTGTTTCCGTGCTGCAGCTCAGTGGCCACAACACCCTGGCCTCTCCGTGAATTTGCCAAACACTCCAACAGGGGGAAGTCTGTTATTGCAAAAAGAATATTTGTTTACTTTTGTGGCAGATAGGTGGGACCTCCCTGATGTAGGAAGACTGGGATTTAGTAGCTCTTTCCCATGGGTGAGGTGAGAGGTGCTTTGTTCTCTGCTCACTGGCAGAAAGCCCACCACAGACCTCCTGTTTGGGGGAGGGGTCTCCTGTCCCCTTGTCAATGGGCACTTTCTAACTAGTTGCTCCATACTTGACCTTTGTTATTTTTCTTCCTCTTTCTTGACCTCACATCTTATGTAAGCTGGGATGATGTGCACCTCACTTTCTTCTCCCTGAGCTCAACTCCCTGACTTGAACTTCTCTGAGTCCACTTCAGTCCAACATCTTTCCCTCTGGACAGAAGCTTCTGGTGAAAGCTGCTTCTAGTCAGCTATATTGACACCCCCCACACACACACACACATCCTTATTTTCTATCTAGTTATCTTACTCATTATTGAGAAGGAAGTTGAAGTCTCTAACTGTAACTTTTGTGTCTATTTAGCCTTTTAGTTCTATCAGTTCTTGCATCACATATTTTGTGGCTCTGTGATATACACTTAGGATTGCTATATCTTTTTGGTGGATTCACCTTTTTATCCCTATAATAATGTCATTCCCTGGCAATTTTCCTTGCTCAGAAGTCTACTTTACGTGTGATATTAATATAGCAATTCCTGCTTTCTTTTGATTAATTTTTGCATATTTTGCATATTCCATTCTTATACTTTCAACTTACCTATATCCTTCATATTTGAAGTGAATTCTTTGTACACAGTATACAGATGGCTTATGTTTTGTATCTAGCTTGCCAATCTCTACATTTTAATTCGGTATAATCAGACCTCTAATATTTATGTAATTATTGATATATTTTAGATTACATGTACCATTTTCTTTTTGTTTCTCTTAGTTTTCTCTGCTGTTCATTTGTCTTTTTCGTTCTTCCCTTCTTATAATTACTTGAACTAATTTTTGAATTGCATTTTCATTTATTTATAGTGTTTTTCATTATATTTCTCTGTGTATTGTTATCAGTGCATTCTAGGTATTAAATAATATGTACATATTGTATCACAGTCTACTGGTGTTGACGTTTTATCAGTTCAACTGTAGAAAACACACCTATGCTATGTCCCTTTACCCTCCTCCATTTATAATTGTCTTTAAATATTTTCACTACATAAAGAACCACATTAAACAATGTTATAATTTTTGCTTTAATGTGAAATATTAATATCATCTTGAAAACTCAAGAAGGCAAGCCTATCATATTTAGTTATACTTTTGTTCTTTCCATTGTTTATTCTTCCTTCCTAATGTTTCAAGATTCCTTCTTTTATCATTTCCTTTCTGCGTACAGAACTATCTTCAGACATTCTTTTAGGGTAGGGCTGCTTATGAAAAGTTATCTTGGTTTTTCTTTACCTGAAAAGCTCTTGATTTTCCCTTCATTACAGGATATTTTTGTTTGATATAGAATTCTGAGTTGATAATTCTTCTCTATTAGCACTTGAAAAATTCATGCTACTTTCTTCTGAACTCCATGGATTTTGATGAAACATTAGCTATTATTTGTGTTATTTTCCCCATATAGGTAAAGCATTATTTCTGTCTGGATGCTTTCAATAATTTTTCTTTGTCATTAGATTTAGAAAGTTTGATCATGATGTATCTTGGCATGGATTTCTTTGAGTTTACAATTTACTCAGTTTCTTGAATCTGTAAGTGTATATTTTTGTCAAATTTGGGGATATTTCAGTCATTTTTTATAATACTTTTGCAGCTCTACCCTCATTCACCTTGCCTTTTGAGATTCTGATGATACAAATATTAGGTCTTTTGTTATAGACCCATAGGTCTCTGTTCATTTTTTCTTTTTTGTCTATTTTCTCTTTGTTATTTAGACTGGGTAATTTCTATTTTTCTGTCTTTAAGTTCACTAATTTTTCCCTATATTGTCTTCATTATGCCATTTAACTCATCTATTGAGAATTTTATTTTGATCATTATATTTTTAGTTCTTAATTTCCATTTGGTTTCTCTTTATATCTTCTATTCCTTTGGTTATATTTTCTATTTTTAATTGTTTCAGGCATTTGTAATTGTTTCTCAAAGCATTTTTATGATGGCTGTTTTGAAAATCTTGTCAGATAATTCAAACTTCTGCCATCTCAGTGTTCATTTTATTTTCTCAGTCAGTTTAAAATTTAAATTTGAAATCTTTCTGGATCTTGGTATGTTAAAAGATTTTCAATTAAAAGCTTGATATTTGGTATCTTATTTAAATCTTGTGATTTAGCAGAGCTTTTCTGATATCACTCCAGGAGGTGAAAGGGGACACTGTCTCATTATTGCTTTACAACTGGAAGTCTTGATTTCACACATGACCTTGTTTGATACCTCCCCAGCAGGAATAAGTAGGGCACTTCATTATAGTCTGGTAAGGGTGGAAGTCTAGGCTCTTCATTTGACCTTTGCTGGAAGATGTGGGGTAGAACACAGGTTATTTATGGTCTTTGGCTAGAGTACCGCAGTTATTATCCAAATATTTTCTGTGTTGCTAGCTTGCTCCATTTTGGTGCTTTGGCCAGAGAAAGCAGGGTTTTTTGTGGGGGAAGGCTCTTATTGGTCTGTTGCCATTAGGCATTTCTGGGTTTGTCTCATACTGAGTCTGGGATATGTGAGGCAAAAGAAAACCTAGGAAACTCACCATTCTATCACTATGTCATTCTTTCGGTCACAAGATCCTCAGTAAGTCTGCCTTCTAGTGTGTCTTGCATTGTTTAATGTGTACGTCCTTGGCTTTTAGTTGCACTTAGCAGGAATAATAGAAAGGAATGGGAGGGATAGGAGGAATAGTACATCTAATCTACTCCATCTTTCCAGAGACAGAAATTTAGAGCATTCCATTGAACACACTGTGACCACGTTAACTCCACATCTTAAAACACCTCAATGGCTTCAACTACCTACAGGATCAAATCCTAAAACAAAAACTTCATGGAGGAGGAAAGACTGACAGATACACCTCTACATTCCTAAAGGCTAGTATGGTTCTTATAAATAATGGTTACTCTGAATACTTGATAACTGCATAACGGGGACTTAAGTTAATGTATTTCCCATACCAGTATGTATTCTGGTAAATGATGCCTTTTCTTAAAGACTGTTCCATAGCTAAAAGGTATAATGTGCTCACACAGACATTTTTGCTCTGTGTCAAGAGTTGACAAAACTATCAAATCTAGAACTACACTTACCTTCTATAGGCAGCCACCAGCGTATAGCCAGGCATTCCATTTTCCGCTGTGTTTCTGCCAGACTAAAAAGGACTCCATATATATATTGACGATTTGACCGGAACAAGAGAGCAGCTGGAGGTAGCTCCATGTTACATTCATCTTCAATACATACAGGGATCTTAATTTCACCCTAGCAAAAGAATGTCCAGGGGAAAGGGGAAAATGAGTTATCTCAAGGTTTGGAATTGAGCCTAGAGGGACCAGTAGCCACTAAATTTTCTATTTCTATTTAGACATAATATCAGGCTGAAAAGATATTAACAAGCCTACCTTATCACAACTGATTTATAAGCTACTTTCCATTTTTAAAGTCTCTACTATTACTAATGGGAAAAGTCCATCTTGGATATTTTGCTAAGGGATGGATTTGTATGTTAAGACTGGAGGAGAGGAACAGTTCTGCAGAAGTAGAGGAGAGATAAGGAACAAGGGCATGAAGCCTCTTCTGAAACTGTTGTCCATCTCTAGAACCAGAGTCCACCAATTTGGCAAATTATCTACTTCAAAATCTCACAATTACACTTCTTTTCTAGGCACTTGGTTTACTGTACAGTCTCATCTCCTGTTGGTCTCATTTAACCTGATAACTTTAATATAATAAGGGGCCCCAGCATACTTGGTCTCCTTTAATTTCCCCTCAAAAACTAATGATCAAAATTTTCTCTGATAACTTACAGTTCTAGGAAGTATGAAATATGAACATTGTCTTAAGAGCAGGAAGGTAGGTGCTGATGTGCTGCCTCACCTTAGTGAGGACGTGATAGATATATGGGTACTTCAGACCCCTCCAGTGCCTATGTTTAGCAACTCGCAAGACTTTTGGAGCAACTGGAGGTAAAGGTGGAATGGTGATCTCCATGTGGTTCCTTGTAGACATAGATAGCAGAGATGGAATGTGGGTTTCACCATCACCTAGTCTGGCTTCTGAAACTCCAGCATCAAGAGGCTGTACCCAAGAACCTCTGTCACCATTGGGCTCTTTCCATTCAGGCTGCTGCTGAAGTACTTCTGCAATATGACTAAAAAATTTGGAAAGACAGCATATTCCAACTTAATATGTCCATATGGGCCCAAGGGATCCCACAAACCCTTTGAATATCAGGACACTGGGTTAGAACTAGACTTCATACCTTTCCTTTCAGTGACCATCACTGCCCTCCTATCTTCTTTCACCTGACACAAACCAAAGCTATCAAAAGAAATGAGAATCCCTTGTCACTACTGCACTTGACTAGAAAAAAAGTCATGATAATCCCTTTGGATCCTTTATACTTTGCAAGAGGCCATGTTTAGATTCTGCTTATGAATTAAGAAAATATTAACTACACTTGATCTTAGCCAAAGGACTGAGAAGCAATAAGAAAATATTTACAATTACAACCCAAAGCAGCTGTTTCAAAGGAATAATCTGCTTAGAGGAATAATCTGTGACCAAATGAGCTAGTACAAAATCCTACTATTTTAATCCTTGTAACTCTTAGTTTCCAAGCAATATAACTGCCTGCTCAACTGTTCCAATATCTCTACTCTATAAAATATTTTCTTCCTTTTTTTTTTTTGTTTTTTGTTTTTTACATTCAGCCTACCCCCCTCACAAACCAAGAAATGATAGCCATGATATACAACATATCCATACTGGGGCTTCCTTAACCTGCCGTTATATACTGCTTTTTACCTCAATAGCCTATGTGTCCAAAAATTACCACCTATACACGGCTGAATAAGCATGAAGCGGGTAAGCACTGGGAAAGTTTTCCTATTTTGCTTTCCTGAAAGCAAAGAGCCACCGAGGAAAACCAGGAATATATATTTCCCCATACCCCTTACACAGGTTACTAGCAAAAGAATACATACAGATGCTTCAGAAGTTTTGGGTGTCTGTAGAGATACCTACTCAGAGCTAGCTCCATTTGGTTCATCATCAGAGGAAGAGGAGTGGAAAGAGTCTGGTCCCCAAAGAGGTGAGGCTTTAGAAGTCAGGTAATTGGGAAACTGGGATGCAGAGGAGTCATAAGAGACAGCCCAGTTGGCAAAGGAGCTGTTCTGCAGCATGGAATCCTCAGAAAAAGCATGGGATGCCCCCAAAGCATGGGGGGAGAAGAGAAGAGATGAGTTTGGTACCATTTGGAATGGTGGTGGATGTTTTATTTTTGGGGGTACTTGGTGAGCAAACTAAAGGACAAAACAGACAGAAAAGCTATTTAACATTTTAGTAGGCCCCAAGATGTTTTTCTCAAAAGTTGTGACACAGTGGATGATGCCAGTAACAGGGATTATTAAGATACAAAGTACCTACTGAGAATAATGAGAAATAATTCTAACAGTGATGTGTGAACAAAATCTTCCACTGGCAGAACAATGGAGCAGTCAAGGTCTCCTAAGACCATTCTCTGATGTTAGTTAATCTACCTTCAGAATGCTCCAGTGGTTTCAATTTGGATTCTTTTCTTTACATAGCCTCAAATTGAAAATTTCTCCCAGCCTCAAATTGAAAATGTGATATAGGTGTACACAGTCTTGACAATTTGATAACACTGAATCACCCTAACTCCTTAACCAGGTCATAAAAATCAGGAAGCAACCCAAGACTAATGCTAACAGTCTCAGGACTCTTACAGTATGCTTACCCTTGGATTTCCAGCAGAAATGGTGCCAATTTGATTTCAAGGAAGGTGAGGATGCCTATTATTTCGAAAACCTGAAGCCAAGAGAAAGTCCTATACTAGTCATTCCTAATAATACTACCATGTTACATTCTCCTCGCCACATATCACCTAAAAATTATTATTAATAAATAAGTTACAATTTATTAAATAGCTACTAATATACCATGCCAGCAACCTTATATAAATTATTTTATCTGATAACAATGCTATAAAGTAGATATGAACGTAACTTGCCGATGTCACAAAATTGATAAGCAGCAGATGTAGAAGTCACACTCAGGCCTGACCACAAAGACATAGCTATTTTACATGCATCAAGCCAGAGCAGAAATTAGCACCAGAAGAAGACCAGGTTAAGGAAAGTTGTACCTCATCCTTAAATTTGAGAAAGTAGGGACTTTCTTATGTTACCTCTCTTACGACATAAAAATCAAAAGGAGAATGCTTATCAAACAGGAATTACTTCTAGGAGGGCACAACACAAGCAAGGGATTCTACTCTGGCCCTAATGTTCCTCAGGGATCAACTCATATTCCCATATGAACAGAGCAGCTTGAAGTCCGATGGAGGCCTTACTTAGAAGGGAGGGACCCACTGGCAGCAAAGAGAGTTTGGTTGTGACTGAATAGTACTCAACTGCTTTCTTGAATCATTCTATTTTATCTTCTGTCCTGGACTGAATATTGGAACATCAGATTTTCAGAAGAAGAAACAACATGAGAATATCTTTTTCATACAACTTATAATTTGGGAATCAGAATAGTATCAGAAATCAAATATTTAAAGAAACCCAAGAGAGCAAATTTTCACCTTGCAAAAAGGATTAGGCAGGGAGAAAGCATCATGAAACATAAAATACAGATAATAAAATAAAGTTTACTTACATTTTGTGGTATTCTAATATGATCACATAATCATTAGAAAAAATACATAGAGATAAGGACAAAAAAACCCTCAAAACCATAATATCATCATCCAAAGGTATTTGGACTATAACAGGGACTCTACCTAACTAATGCAAACACTGTAAGCTAATTGTTTGTACCCTCACATTAATCTGAAAATTTAAAAAAATATATTTTTGAGTATTCCTTTATAATACTATTTTAAATATTCTTTGTTGTTGAAGTATAGCTGGTCTATTTTAATAAACATATTTCTCTATAGTGGACACTATATACAATTTTGTATCCTTCTTTTGTTATATTATACTAATCTGATCTATCTAAATAATTTTGAATGGCTACATATGTTATCATTATGAATATATCATAAATTATGTAATCATTTCCCTAAACCCTGTTAGGTTAGTTCCCATATTTGGTTATTATAAGTGATACAGAAAAGTGCATACATTATCTATATAATTTTTTTCTGGATTTCATATTATGCTCTTAGGAAAATATCATAAAAATGAAATTATTGGTTCAAAAGGTATGAATGTTAAAACCAAAAGCACTTAAACATGTATAAAACCGCAATGTGACACCACTAAGTACCCACCAGAATGGCTAAAATAAAAGACTTTCAATATCTAACACTTGCAGGATATGGAGTAACTATTAAAAGAACCCTAGTTCACTGCTAGTGAGAGTACAGCCTGGAAAATAGTTTGGCAGTTTCTTAAATGTAATTAAACATACACTACCATATAGTACAACAATTCTACTCCTAAGTATTTACCTAAACTAAATGAGTGCATATATCCACCAAAAGACATGAACAAGAATGCTAACAGCTTTATTCATAATAGCCATCAACTGGAAACAACTCAAATGTATATCAACAGAAGAATGCATAAATTGAAGTATATTCATATAATAGATTACTATGTGGTAATACAAAAGAACAAAGTACTGCTACACACAATGATATATATAAATCTCAAAGATACTATACGGAGTAAAGAAGAAAGACATGAAAGATTACATATAAAGTCCATGTAGAGGCAGAACTAATCTATGGCAATAGAAGTCAAAATTAAAATTTATCTCTATGGGGAAAACGGCAGACTCAGAAGGGGCTTTTTCACTCCTCAAGCCTCTTCTGATGTTATTTTTTTTTTTCAAGCCATCTACTTTGTTGTACTTTGTTATAAAATCCCTAGGAAACTAATACAAGCCTCAAATCTCCACACTAAATAAACTTTTATTTTAGATTACACTTTATGAATTATTTATTTTTTTAATTTCAGATTGATATGAGGATACAGATATTTAGGCTACACTGTCTATACTTTCAAGGTTAACATTTAAATTATAGTTGAACCCTTCATCCAGGGGATGTGTTGTATACCCTAACATGGCACATTAGGTGAGAACTTGCTAATCACCTTCCTTCCTCCCCCTCACTAGAATATATTTGTGTTCTTCTCTCAAGTGGGTGTGTAGTTATCTATATATTGGTTACATGTAAGTATCGAGTACATCGTAATACTTAACTAAGAAGAGCATGTTTCAACTCCATCCAGAAAAATAGAAAAGACATAAAGTCTCTTTTTTTTTTTAGACAGGGTCTCTCTTTGTCACCTTTGGTAGAGTGCCATGGCGTCATAGCTCACAGCAACCTCAAACTCTTGGGCTTAAGAGTTTCTCTTGCCTCAGCCTCCCAAGTAGCTGAGACTACATGTGCCCGCCACAATGCTTAGCTATTTTTAGAGGCAGAGTCTTGCTCTGACTCAGGCTGGTCTTGAACCTGTGAGCTCAGGCAATCCATCTGCCTCGGCCTCCCAAGTGCTGAGATTACAGGCATGAGCCACTGAGCCCAGACCATGTCCATCTTTTATGGCTGAATAGTATTCCATGGTATACATATACCACAGTTTCTTAATACATTCACAAGTTGATGAGCACTTCAGTTGCTTCCATGTCTTGGTGAATTAAACTGCAATAAACATTCTCGTGCAAATGACTCTATTAAAATGATTCTTTTTCTTCTGGGTAGACCAAGTATGTGATCAAATGAAAGCTCAAGGTATAGTTCTTTGACAATTCTCCATACTCCTTTCCATAAAGGTTGTATTAGTTTGCAATCCCAGCAGAACTACAAAAGTCTGTCCTCCTTTCCTTTCCTTTCCTTTCCTTTCCTTTCCTTTCTCCTTTCCTTTCCTTTCTCCTTTCCTTTCCTTTCTCCTTTCCTTTCCTTTCTCCTTTCCTTTCCTTTCTCCTTTCCTTTCCTTTCTCCTTTCCTTTCCTTTCTCCTTTCCTTTCCTT